>CAUYLG010021149.1:0-48674 GCA_963573385.1 Cacajao melanocephalus | reverse complement strand
ATATGCAAAAAGGTCTGAGATGTGATGACAATTGCTTCCCAGTATGCTGACCTTCAGTAAATGAAACAAAGTACAGTTCTCTTTGGATGAGACATTAATGATCATTAAGAATGGGTACAGCTGCGTCGGGCAAGTGCTTTGCTAAAAATATTCTTTTCATTTTGTGTCTGTCCCATAATTATAATGGAAGTATTGTGCAAGTCAGCCAGTAGGATGTGCAGTAAAATATTTGTGTTTTATAACATCTGTGTGGTTTTTAAAGTGCATTGTCAAGTGGAGTGGCTTTGCCATATTCTTCCTGCGTCACCTCTGACTTCAGCCTCACGGTTGTAAGATGCTGCATGCTGTGTAATCATGAGTATCCACTGCTCTTTCTCGATATTTACATCATGCACACACTGGCATCTGTGAAAGGGTTCCCTGTGGAGTTCTGAGATTTCACTCTGGTTAATTTGGGGAAAACAGCACTGCACCCTCCTTCATCACTAGAACGACACCGGCTGCTCTCTTCTCTACCTCAAGGTTCAACATCTCAAGAAAGCCACATAACATGGTCAACTCAACTTCTGTGGCAAATGGCTGAAGTGCCCACTGAGGCGGTAAGGCCCGAGGAGAGTAAGGAACCAGATACTTCCCCTGAGAAAATGACTTAGAAATGATCCTTTAATTGGTCTTCAAGCTGGTGAAGACCTCGAGGATCACGTGTTTTCAATTGTCTGGATGGGAAATGAGATCTTGGGAGGTGAGGACTAAACTCTGACCTTTTTCTTCTCTTACCCAAATTTCTATCTAAAGAGTCTAGGGAGTCCACCCTATAAATCGTAAAATCTCATCAGAGGGGTTTTATTTAACCCTGTGTAACATGGCTCACTTTCCTACTTGACTCTGGCATAACATCACATGACAGATAAAGAAAGAAATTAATGTATTTCACCCTAATTATGCTTCTTTGCCATATTTTACAATGGCCTGCAAAGCCATTCTTGTCGGGGAAGGTTGCATCTGTAAAGAATCTCTATTAACATGAGTAGATCTTCCCCTCTTCCAGGCCTGGTCTCTGCAACCTCTTATCTTGATCCAGACACTCCTTTCTATTGACGTCAGGCCTTTAGGTAATAACTTCACTCTTTCAACCAATTGCCAATCAAAAAATTTATGAATCCACGTATGACCTGCTTCGAGTTGTCCCACCTTTCTGGACCAAACCAGGGCTGCTCCTGGGGATGTGGCTCAAGCCTTGGTCACTCATACTTGGCTCAGAATAAACCTCTTTAAAATTATTTTACAGAGTTGGGCTCCTCATTGACAGATGAAGTGAGAAATGTAGGTTGAGCCAGTCCCAGGATGAGGCAGAGCTGGGAATGGGGACAATGTGAGCAGGAATGAGAAAGTTCCAGGCCTGTTAGGGACCCTTCAGCCCTGGCATCGCTAATGCACTTGCCTTTGAGGTGGCCTCAAAACTAATTTTCTCTAGGAAAGAGGAGTTGGAAAAGCTTCTCCATGACCTTGTTAGGCCCTGGTGACTGCCTGTCCCCAACAGACCTGAGGCCAGGCTGGACTCTCCTCCCTTGGCTGCTCTGGCATTGCCATGGGTGGGAGGGAGACAGCAGGTCCAAGCTCAGGGCCAGCCCAGCCCGTCCTGCTCTTGGGAAGCCACAGCAGTGTGCATTCATGAGCCACATGGTGACAACTTAGTACCTCTTTCCCTCATTTTTCGAACTGGGCCTGGGGGACCTTCACGCGGCCACTTTTATTGAGCTCTAATCTTTGGTTTCCTCTGATGAAGGTGGAAGATGGAAGGGATGGAGCAGCCAGGGGGCCTGAGCCTGTCAGTTCCTGAGAGGGAGGAGTGGTGAAGGTCAAGGAGGCTCTGCCCTGTTTTTGTGTCTTCTGCCCCATCCTTTTTCCTCCACAAATGGTCAGATCAAAAGGGACCGGAGCCAAAGGCACTGGGGCCTTTCTTGGGTCCTGGCTCAAACCAACCAACTGCAAAGGGACAGTAATGGGGAGAAATTAAAATATGGACTGGGTATTAGCTGTGATAAGGATTTTTGTTAATTTTATTAGTGAGATTATGACATTGTAGATAATGTAAAAAACAGTGCTTTAATCTGTTAGCAAGAAAACATTTTACATGAAGTGATAAGACACCTGCGACAATGCTAAAATATTCCTGATAATGACAAAAGTGTGTGTGTGTGTGTGTAGAAAAGCAAGATGGAAAAACATGCACAATTATTGTAACTGAAGGACAAATATGTGGATGTTCATAATATTTTTCCTTGATTTCCCGTAGGTTAGAACATTTCCATAAATTAACAAAAAGTTAAAATATGTAATGTATGCATGGAGTTCTGAAATTATAAAGGGCTTCAAAGACAGAAAAACTTCTTAAAGTCCTACATTGACCAAGGAATAAATGTCCAATGGTAAAAAATTCAGGGAGATAGGGAAGGATGGTATCTTAGTCTGTTTGTTCTGCTACCCGGGACCAGGTAATTTATAAAAAATTTATTTTGCATAGTTCTGGAGGCTGGGAAGTCCAAGATCAAGCCACTGGCTTGTTTGGTGTCTGGTGAGGGTTGCTCTGAGCTTCCACAATGGTGCCTTGTTCCTGAGTCCTCTGGAGGGGAGGAACCCTATGTCCTCACATGGTGAAGGGCAAGAGAGCCAAATGCTGCAAAAAGCCTCTTTCATAATGTCCTTAATCCCATTTATGAGGGAGCAGCCCTTTTGACTGATTACCTCTTAGAGGTCCCACCTCTTAGTGCTATCACTATCAGTTTCAAAACCTGAATTTTGGAGGGGACACATTCAAACCACAGCAGAGAAGGACTCATGGGAGAAGAGACTGTCACCTGCCTGATTCAGACCCATGGTTTTCTGTCTGCCCAGCCATCTACTTGGGACTCTACCTGAATTCATTCCTATTGGCTGGGTCTTCACTTCTTGCCAGCAGCACAGCAGGAGGACAAAGCAGAGGGTCCCGTCTCCTTGGCTCACTGCCATGCTCCCTTTACCTGAGGGAGAAAGACCTTTGGAAGGTCTTCATCTTCCTAGCCTTGGTCTCCAGGACATTGAAGAATGTTAGGACCTGTGACCTCACAACCAGGAAAGGAGCTGGCATCTTGCCTTGGGGTGGGCAGGGTTTCTATCCAGTCTGTGACTGGGAAGGAGGGAGGAGGCTGGTGGGGGTCTTAAGGTGACAGAGATCCTCTCTCCCATTGCTTGTTGTGGTGACTTCCTCCATCCTGAGGACCCTGAGGACTGAAGGGGTAGATACTAATTAGAACTCTAAGTGCCAGTGGCCAAAAGTCAACAAAATCTGCTCCCATGGAAGGAGGTGTATTTGAAGAATGCTGGAGAGGTTGTTGAGTTACAGAGCAAGTGCCAGAACTTACAGATGCAGAAGGTCTAATCTCTTCTTAAAGGCCACTTGAAGAACAGAGCCTTGAAGAACAGAGGTACATGGCCCCATGTCCCCTTCCACTCTCCCCTACCCTCAAAGTTCCAGGGTCATGAAGAACAGGAAACAGATGACACAGGGTTCAGCCTCCTTTCTCCTATATCTTCTTTCTCAGCATCAGCCCAATCTCTCTCTGGAAGTGAGACTTTTCATCACAAGAGAACATGGCTGCATTTCCATGTTATCATCCTCCCAGCTCTATCTCCTAGAGTTTCTAGGGCTTTCTACATCAGTGCAGTGACAAAACCCCAAAGGAGTCGCTCTGGTTGGCTCCCCTGGATCCCATCTCGTCCCTGGACTGAGTCCTATGTTCAGGGCTCAGAGTAGGGTACCTGGTCTAGACTGGGCCAGGAGTGGGGTCCCAGGTGAATAGTTCTCAAATCTCAGCTCAGTAGTAGAGAGGGACAAAGAAGTGGTCCTGAACGTACAACAGTGTCCCTGAGACCAGGTCAGGACCCTAAGGATGGCTTGTCCACCAGGGATCATTGACTCCATTTTTTTTTAATTGCTGATGTGGGGGTCTGAAAAGACTTTCACACTTTAGACATTATTTTTCACCTCGAAATTTTTGTTTCATTCAAAATCACTTAGCTGGGTTTTATGTTTTATTATTACATTTTAATGTCCCTTGAAATAAGCTTATGGATATTATAATGTGTGACTTCATTGATGCTTGAGAATTCAGGTCTGTTGAGTTTATATTCTAATAACTAAATGACTGGGGATGATACACTTGGCTCAGGCTTTCTTTTCCTCAGAATTTCATAAAATTAATATTTTATTTTTTGGAGTAGTTTTAGGTTAACAGAAAAATTAAGCAAAAATTTCCGTAAACTTCCTCATAAATTTTAGGGAAATACTGAATGTTGCTATGGAGAAATCTGAGGCCAATGTGATTACAGTTCCCTGCTGTGTGAGATTTACTTTACTGGTTGAACACATGAAGTATTATTTCTTTATCTTGAAGTTCAATAGCATAATTAGGGTTTATCTTGGTGTTTTTATTCCCTATTAAGTTTCACAGAAAAAAAAGGTATTTGATGTGCAAATTTAAACTTTTAGTTTCAAGAACTTTTCTTATCTTAATCTTTGCATGTACCATCAGGTATCTGTTTGGTTCTTGACTCAGGGATGCTAGTTTTTTTTATATTGGACTTTGTCTGTCTTCAATGTCTAATAGCTTTTCAATGATTAATGTTACTCCTTTGTCATTTTCATTTCTATTTACTATGTTTTTGTCTATGCACGTCATTTAATTCCTAGAAACATCTATATTATTTCTGGTTTCTATTATCTCTATTGTGATATTGTTAGATCCTCAATTTAATTATCCACCTCTATATCAATTCTATTGTGTTTTGTTCATCTTTCTTGGGCTTTTTTGTAATGTGTCAGTTTTTCCATCCCATGAAGAATTGAGAGGACTTTCCACGGACTTTTGTATTACGTTTCCTCTGTGTTGTTATTTTGGTTGGCCTTTTGCCTGGTATTCTTTTCCTTTGATTGCTATTGTTTTAATAAGTTTGTGCTAGTCAGAGTATTTCTTCTTGCTTGTATTTGAGCATGTCTCTCAGATGTTATTATGATAAACAGTGAAAGACTACTTGATTCTCTTCCAATCTTGTTCAAGTCAGATTTGTTTTCTCCTCACATTCCCATACCCTATTCTAAGCAAGAGTTTGAGGCCTGGGTTGTATAGACTGCCTCATTCTCTATGGCCTAAGGAAACAGAGTTGGGAAAAGAGTGTGGAACAAAAAAGATGCTGTAGCAATGTCACATTTTTTTGAATTTCCAAGTTCATAGAGCAAATCTCTCTCCTGGAAAACATGATTTAAAAAAAATAGAGTATTTCAACCCACTGGGAAGAGATGAGATCATTAGACTGTGCGTATTTATGTAACCAGACTCCTCAATTAAAGATCATTTTCATTTTCAAAGCACATTTGCACTTGTTTCTTCTTATGAAAACATCCTGTAGACCCTTAACTTGGCAATATACATATGACCAATTCTTTTAAAAACAGAAGTATGCTGGCTATTACAATGTAAACTATTTTCTAAATGAAAAACTTAAAGGAATATAATTAGAGAAGTATAAACAGTGGTTAATATGCTGCTTCTTGCAAAGACATATAACAACTTATAATCTTTCTTTATGGGTATATGTTGTTAGTGTTTAATCAGGCGTGTGAATGTATTCAGGTGTTAAGCAATTCTATTAGCTGGGAAATTGCATTATATTTGCTGATCTGTTTATGTTATACTGTTGTTGGCACTCAAGTTTCTCTTTTTCTCCAAGCTTCTTTTACTCTGGTCTCTGTAATCTGTATAATTGTCTTTTTAAACTTTTATCTTTAGAAAGTATTGAATAGAGATACTGAGAATGATTAACTATATCAGAATCACAAAGTTCTAGTGCTTTTCAGATTAATTGTAGAGGCCTTACACTGCTGCTTTAAAAGACAGAAGGACCTAGGTCCATTATGGAGGGCCACAGTGGGGTTGTGGCCAATGGTCCTTACTGCCCAGGGAAGATCCACAAGAGATGTCTGTGAAGACCTGCCATTGACCAGGCCAAGGCCGCTCAGTGCATGACATCTTCTTGGACTCATCAACCTTGACCTGAATGGTCCATAATAGCTCTGCATTTCAGAGATTCCTCTACTAGGAATTCTAAGTGTTGGTGACGAAAGTGAAATGTCAAGGGGGAATGCTGTCTATTCTGGGGAAGTAACAGTGGAAGATTTGTAAGAAAATCTCCTAAAAGCTTTCTGTGTCCATCTAAACATTTATACATATTTCATTCCTTTTTTCCTTCATTTATTTTCCTTGTCTTCTCATAGAGTATGTTTTCTTAGAAGATCAGGTTACTATGTTGCTGTTACAGGAAATCAGATGGACTATACATTTCTGTATGCAATAAAACAAAAGCCTTTGGCATTTCCCTTCTATTCTCAACAATTAATAAGTTTAGAAGCTCAGTGATATGGTTTGGCTGTGTTGCTACCCAAATCGCGTACTGAATTCCCACGTGTTGTGGGAGAGACCCAGTGAAAGGTAATGGAATCATGGGGGCAGGTATTTCCCATGCTGCTCTCATGATAGTGAATAAGCCTCATGAGATCTAATGGTTTTATAAGAGAGAATTTCCCTGCACGAGCTCTCTCTCTTTGCCTGTCACCAGCCATGTAAGACATGACTTGCTCCTCCTTGCCTTCTGCCATGATTGTGAGGCCTCCCCAGCCACATGCAACTGTGAGTCCTTTAAACTTCTTTTTCTGTATAAATTACCCAGTTTCTGGTATGTCTTTATCAGCAGCGTGAAAATGGACTAATATACTTAGTTTTAAAACAAGTTACATAAATTTGCAGAGCTCTTTAAGAAAGCCATAACTTACCCAGACAAATGAGTACCGATGTGTTAACTGAACTCAATTAGATTTTTCTGGGTTCTGTTTTGTACTGGTCTCTTCTTGTTAAATAAAAATAAGAAATTCAATAAAAATATTAACAAATAGTTTTGACAAAGCCTAATATAATATACAAAACATATTGTGATACAGCTTAAAATTTAAAAAGGAAAAAAAGAACAGCTTCAAGAAAATTAAGTACTAATTAAGTACTAAGAGAACAATCATGCGAGCTAGATACGGTAATATCTTTCTAGAAATATTACTTATGTTACCCAGTTCTTCCTTACACATCTTATTGGCTAACTAAGAAAGCAATGCATTTTAAAATCACATTGAAATGAATTAATATGATAACTGGTGAAAGGTAACTGAGACATCATTGCAAATGCAGAATTTTTTTCAATTTGAAATTGAACATTTGACCACCAATTTGAAATTTTCTATTTTTTTAAAGCCCAGTAGCTCTTGGAGGTGAATAGACCGAATGACTCATTTTAATAGGTCTTATCATTAATCTCTGCTTATAAAATTGGCTTCATTGCCTTTGTGTACCTGAGATTGAAATCCAGAGCTGTTCTGGAGTCTCCAGGTAGTCCAGGTGTTCAGTGCAAACTTGTCTTACGCAAAGAGGTCTGCAAAAATATTCTGGCTGCTGTAGATTGAATGTCCTCTCCAAAACTCATGTTAAAGTTTGTAATTGTGATGGTATTAAGAGATGGGACCTTTAAGAGTCAATTAGGTCATGAGGGCTCTGCCTTCATGAATAAATTAATGCCATTATCATAGGAGTGGGTTTGTTATCTCAGGAATTCAGCCCCCTTCTCTCTCTGTCTTGCACCCTGTCTCACCATGTGATACCTTCTGCCATGTTGGGATGTAGCAAGAAGGCCCTCACCACCTGTGGCCCCACAGTCTTGGACTTTCCAGTCTCCAGGACCCTGAGACAGACAAATCTCTCTTCTTTATAAATTACCTAGTCTATGGTATTCTATTATAGCAGCAAAAACAGACTAAGATACTGAGCTTTTACTTTTGATTTCCTTTCTATTGGTTTATACTAGGCACATCTAATTTCAGCTCTGGGAGCTGGCTGACATGGTCAATTGAACTGAAGCTTTGTGGTGAAGAAACAATTAAGAAAATAGGGAGGAAAAACCATACAACTTCGTGAGAAGCTAAGAACTAATTTTATTCCAAAATCAAATTCATGCCAAAAATACAGGCCAATGCAATCATTTAGGGATAATGAACCTGGAGTTTTAGACATGAGTGGAAAGGTGCTGAAGGGTCCAGAATATGCCACTCAAAAAAAAAAAAAAATCCTCTTTGGCATAAGGATTATTTTGAGCTGAAGGCAACTGAGAATCAGCAGATGCAGGAAAAATTCTCTACCCTTTTGTGCCTAAAAGCAATGCATAAACTTGTCATTGTGAAAATGACATGAATTTTTCCCTCTCCTGAACCAGGAATGAAGAGAGCTACCTTTATCACCAGAGATGGAGAGCCAGCACCAAGATGAGTCAGTATAAACAGACCTTACTAAAATAACCCTTATTTTCATTCTTTCCCTGATATATTTCCTGGTCACCTTCCTGCAAGTTATCACCCTAGAAGACTAAAACCTCTCTCCTTTGTCTAATCATTTCCTTACAATTTATTGCCTTTTGTTAAAATGGTATGTAATCTCTTAAGTCTAACTGCTTCTTTGTTTTTTTTTAACTTTTTTTTTGTGAATCCTTTGTGCACATAAAATTCAAAGTATTAATACTACCTTTATGCTTTTCTCCTGTCAATCTGTCTTTTGTCAGTTTTGTTCAGAGGCTCCAGCCACTGAACCAAAGCAGGTGGAGGAAGTGTTTTTCTCCCCTGTAATGCACACTGTATCTCTGTTTGTGTAGCATACACCTCTGTATGAAAATTTCCCTTGTTGTTTGCCACAGGACACATGAGCTGAAACTGAAACTCTGAATCGGGAAATACAACTTTACTCACTTTCATGGAACAATTAGGGATTGAAACAACTTTGCATGCTTCTTTGAGGACTAGTTCACAAGAGCTCAGAGGCTGCGATTATTGGCTGAGCATTGGTGTCAAAATTTTGATTGATGTCCAAATGCTTCTGGTCTCATCCCAGACTTCCGTGGGTCCATTCCCATTCCTTTCTCCACCACTCGCAGTCCCACATTCTTTTCTGCATGCTGTGCATTGTGCTCTGCTGTATTGATCACCTTAACCTGCTGTGTGTGCTCTTCCACTTGTCCTGAAAACAGCACACGCATGTAGCCTTCTTCTTTGGTGATGTCTGGGTCATGTGTTGGTATTATGTTCACTCTCATTTTGATGATTTGAACTCTTATAACACATTGTTTAATACATGTAAAAATGTAAGACAAACTTTCATGTTTCAGTTATTTAAAGATAAATCACTATGTAAAGTCCATATCTATTCAATATAATATTAAGCACTTCAAATTCTCATTTAAAGATATTAATCTTTCTTTGTCTGTAAACATTGCAAAAATTGTATAAAGATTTTCTAAATACTCTTCCCTTACATTCCCAAAATGTTCCTACGTTGGCATTCTCTCTGTCTCTCCTCTCTTCTCTTCTCTGTTCTCTCTCTTCCTCAAGGTTCTGCAATTACTGATCCTGACACTTAAGATCCGAGTTTAAGTAGAGCTTTGGGAAGTTCAAGATCCCTCATCATTTTATCTGCTAATGTCTTTTGCTCAAGTGAGACTTTTTACTTCAACTGCTATTGTTTGCTTTACTAGTTTCACTTGTGGGATTTTAAAAAAATGTGTTGTAATTGATAGAGTTAAAATTAATCTTTCTTGACATAAAGCACATTGTGTTCTTTGCATTGGACTGCTTGTTTAGTACAATGCCAATGGGTTTATACCACCTACCAGTTTATCTTGTTATAACTCATCTGACTGCTTTAATCTCTGTGAGGTACCTGTTAAGAGTTTGGGTTCTGAAGTCAGATTATTTGGGTCTGACTCTTGGCCTTAGTTCCTGAATACTGGACAAATATCTTCACCTCCCTGGGCCTTCCCTTCCACATCTTTCAGATGTGCATATGGTAGTGCCTATCTCATAGGATTTTGTGTATGTGTTAGGATTGAGTCAGACAGATAGGAAGTGTTCAGTATGTTATCTGCTGTTACATTAATCTAAAAAGAACACTGGTCAAATTTGAATTATCTTCTGTGCCTAAAATGTCTATGGCCTTTCTCTTATTTACTTGCAATTCTTTGCTGTTTGGGTTTCTGATGGGCTCTACATTTTTAAGCTTTTATTTAGTCTTGATTAATTTTAGTGAAGTTTTTCTTCAATTTGCTCAAAATAATGTATTTACCATAGGAAGTTAGTAGTTAAAGAGAATTGCATTATATGTTTGATCTTCACATAATTAAAACTTGAGGATTTTATCTTTTCAGTTTTTATGTAGGTTAGTTGCCCCTCAGTATGGCTAATGTGGGTGGTGTCTTGCATTGAAATATCTTATTTCCTCAAGTGTACAATCCATTTTAAATAGCAGTTTGTGTGGTTTGTAACCATTCACTTGATAGAAGTGTTAGGTCTGAATCTGTCTCTTCAAAATTCATGTGTTTGGGACTTAATTGCCAGTGGGGTAGTGTATTAGCTCATTTTCATACTGCTGTGAGGAAATACCCAGGACTGGGTCATTTAGAAAGAAAAAGAGGTTCCCTGTAGCTGGGGAGACCTCACGATCATTGTGGAATGTGAAGGAGGAGCAAAGACATGTCTTACATAGTGACAGGCAAGCAAGCATGTGCAGGGGAACTGCCCTTATAAAATCATCAGATCTCATGAGACTTACTATCATGAGTACAGCATGGGAAAGACCTGCCCCCAAGATTCAATTACCTCCCACTGGGTACCTCCCATGGCAAGTGGGGATTATGGGAGCTAAAATTCAGGATGAGATTTGGGTGGGGACATAGCCAAAACATATCAGGTAGTATTACAAGGTGATTAAGTCATGAGGATGGAGCTCTTAAGAATGGAATTAGTGACCTTACAAAAGAGTTGTGAGGCAGTTTTTAGCCCCTTCCATCTCTTCTGCCAGGTGAGGATGCAGCACCAGGAAAACATGTTGGAAGCAGAGAACAGTCCTCGCCAGACACTGAATCTGCCAGCACCTTGATTTTGAACTTCCCAGCCTCCAGATCTGTTCAAAATAAATTTCTGTTCTTTCTAAATTACCCAGTCTGTGACATTCTGTTATAGCAGCAGAAATGGACTAAGACAATTTTATTGAACATCTATCTAAAGAAATGCTACTTCCTTTACTCAAAAATAAAACGTGAAGTTTCTGCAGGTCAGGAGGGCCTCTTAGACCAAGTCATTGGTCTAACTCTGAGATTCAGCTTCCAGCATCCTTTTCTGAGTCTTGCTTCTCTCTGGCTGCTAGGTCTAAGTGCTCCTGTTCACCATGGGGTCACTGTGCTAAAGTGGAGCCCTGTGGCTCTCACGCTGCACATCTGTCTGTGCCCTTAGGAGCCTTGCAGGAATTTTAATGTGGAATGATGTAGGTATAAGGATTCTCAGAGCCCCGTGGTGTGTCTGCTGTGTAGTGAAACTTGAGGACCATGGTCTACCCAACCTCTGATTATCTGCAGCTCTCCCCAGAGTCAGGTGGGAACTGCAAAGTTAGTTCTAAAATTGAAGTGATGAGAGGGGGCTGAGTTCAGAGTGCCACCTCCTTCCACACCAGCTCTGCACACTCATCTCCCCTCCACACTCACACTCCTCTGTGCAGTAGTGCAGGCTCCAAAAAATTCCCTTGGAAAGAACTGTGCTTAACTTTGCTCTATCTAGTGTTTCCAGACTTAATATCAAGTCAGTGATGTGCTCATATATGGGCTTATTTTATTAACACATTAAATAAGGATTAGTGGCTATTTCAAAACACCTGCAACAGCTTAACATGTGATGTGAAATGTATGGTTTCTGTGGGTGACAAAGGCACGGATGCCGTGGTTTGTTAGTCACATTTATAATTGAAAGAAGAGCTAAATTTCAAATAAACGTTATTGAAGATGAACATGAGATTATTTTTCATTCCAAATTCACAAACCCTCTCCCAATCCCACCTTCCTGTCCCCTGCTGCACTCTGTCCATGGGCCATGGTAAGGGAAGCCTAAGTTGTAACGTGACCCAAGGCTTGTCTTTGATCTGGGTTTTTGCAAAGACAAGAGATGCATGAGTCAGGCATGATGCTGGTATGAGAGCAGCACTTTCTGTAGTGACCCGAAGCCTGAACGCACCTCGACTTCCAGTTCCTCCTGCCTGGGAGTTGGTGAATGCCTGTTGGATCCATTGGAAGGGGTACATCTTCCTCTTGGCTGTCTCTGTCCAGAGCTGTTCCTCAGGGACTTCATTGCACTGGGCTCCTGCCAGTCTCAGGGACTTCTCAGTCTCTCTGTTGATGGCTCACCAGAGCTCATTCCACATGTGAAGGCTTTCTCCTGTCTTCCTTCCTGGAAGCTCTTTGAATGCCGACCATGGCTGAGCACTGCACTGCCTGCCTGCCCAGCTGTCTCTGGGCTTGGCTAATTTTCAACCTCAAGATGAAAGGGAAACTTCCAGATGGCATCTGGGCTTTGCTATTTCTGGCGTGATGTCATTAAAATCTGCCTCAGTCTAGCATCTGCGATTTTACTTTTTAGCATCAAAAAGATATGGCTGTTAGTGCAACAATGCAGAAAATGGTATCCAACTTTTATTTTATGTGTATATTTTATTTGTATCTCATAATGGGGTTCAGGACACATTAACCCAAAGCTTGGTGCTTGACATTTGAAAAAACAGCAGAAGCAGGAAGATCTCTCTCATCTTCCTCTGCCCTTCTACCCTGAAGCAGATCATGAGAGCCTCATTCAAGAAGTGCATACCCTTTACCCAGAGAAAAGAAACACTCCTATCTCTGAAGACACAGGGACACAGAATAATCTGAACACATTGGCCTTGCTAAGCAAGTTACTACTGTTAGGTCACGCCCGCCTTGTCCAGCCATACTTCCCCAAGACTGTCCACTCTTCTTCAAACCTAGCATAAAAAATGTGTTTCCCTGTTTCTTTGGGTCTTTATTTCTGAAGACTCCCATGTCACATGCAAAGTATATTAAATACGCTTGTACGCTTTCTTCTTGTTAATCTGTCTTATAGGAGGAGCCTCAGGCATGAACCTAGCATAGGGTGAGACAATATACGTATTTTTATTCCTTACATTTGTATTTATGTTGAAATGCAAAGATAGGCAAAAATAGAGGGCTTTACGAATGTAGAAGTATTCTAAATGATTAATTTGGAAAGTACTTCAACATTTGGGGAAGTTTCTAATTACTTTTGGAAGGAAAGGCAGTGTTACGTAAGAAAGCCACATTTTCTCTCATGCATTACTAAACTAACTATGGAAGTCATATCCTTATGCCTTTTTGTAGCTAACATTGTTTCTGACCCCTAAAAACTGACTAAAGCGAACAGATCAAGTTAATACAGTGTTAAGTAAATAGGAGGGTGGTGAGATTTTAAGATAAAGTACCAGAGCAAGAAAGGATCAGTGCTTCAAATAGGGGCAAAACAAGTAGGGGAAAGTAGAATTAAGCACTCTTGCTTTCAAGTTAGAAAATGTTCACATCTGTTTCAAGTGTTCACTTTAAATGCTCTAATAATACCCTAAAAAATCAACATCCTTGAATTTGAAGGTCAGTGGAATATAAATAATGCAGTTACTGCTTTTTGGAATATCTCTGTGGATTCATTTAGCACTCTTGTTATTTTGTTTCTTTTATTGTTCAGCTAAGAATTTTAAAAACTTAAATGTTTACCATATAAAATATCTTACTGCCTTTGCATTTTTATGGCATACATCTTAGAGTGTTATAATTTGTAAGTTTATCTTGTAAATTATCCTTTGTTGTACAGAGAATCTGACCAATTCACCCATTCCCCTGGTCCAGTTGCCATTTTAATTTCCCTAGGATATTTCTCTTAGGATAAATCACTCGGTAGCTGCCTGCATGATTGGCAAATTGAAGTTGGAATATTTTATGGTCTGTGTTAATGGAACTGATTCTTAGAAATTAATTCCCTTCCTAAGAAAAGTACCCTCTTCATTTCTGCTTTTTGCAAGGAGTCACTGGCATTTGTCCAACAGTTAATGAGAAATTATTACATAATTATATTTAACTTTTTTCTCAATTCTTTCTGTTCGACATAAAGTTAAAGAAAAAAATTGAGTGGAAAATGCATCAATAAAATAAAAGCATATTGCAATTATATTCTGACCTTGGCTTTTCCCTCTCTATATATTTCTCATGGGTTAATTATATTCTAAAGCATACCAAGCTCTTCGTGTTGGCTTTTGGAGTGACTGTGTGCTGCTTTGCCCTTAGATGAAGCAATGCTTTCATAACTTCTAAAGATGCCTGAATGGTCTAAGGTTGTAATGGTTTACGTTGTCTTATTGTTCATATGGATAAAAGTATGGCTACGTTCCAATTGCCAAGATACATTGGTGTGTTGTCTATAAAAACTAGCTCTTCTGTTTAAATGAAGAGCAGATAAACAGCATATAAACAATTAGTCTAATCTGTTCAGTGGCAAATTACAAAGCAATGATTGTGGTAGAATAATCTTTCAGATTATTCACTCTGAGCTTAAAGAATGCAGAAATTCTTTAATTATATGCTAAAGTAGCAATAACCTAACTACAGTAGTTTTGTTTGTTCCTCAAAGCATTGATTAGTTTACTTGTTTAAAATTTAAAAGTGAATATAAACCTTGGAAGTAAACATTTTTTAAAAGATCAATTAATGATTTAATAATTTGAATTGTTCTCCAAAGATTAGACATGTCAATTGAAAATAAGTGAGACATTTCTTCTCTGTAGTCATCAAACTTCTGACATGTATTCATATGCCTATTTATAAAGGAGATTGGCAGGACATAATTGATAGCATCTAGCCTTTATTTACAGCAATCAAACATAAGACCTCTACATCATTAACATACCCTGTGTGCATGCATGCACATACAGATACACACCCACACATATAACAGACATACACACACATACATATACACACAGACACGTAAACACACATAGACTCTCCGCAGCCTTTCTAGGTGACTCCCCCAATATAAAATGACCTCCCTCCCCACACCCTCTTCCTTTGTGTTGCTTCTAGCTTGCCTTTGCTTTTCTTCATTGCCCGGGATTGCCAAATACATCCAATTTCATCTTTGTTTATGGACTTGTCTGTCCCTCCACTGGAGCAGTGCCCAAGAGGACAGGGACTGTTTCTAAATTGCCCACTGCTGTGTCCTCAGTACCTAGATCAATGCCTGGCTCATGATTGGTGCTAAGGATTTGTTCAGTGAATAAGTGACCGTTCGTATTTGGACTTAGGCTTGTGAAGGGGAAAAAACAGACTGCGTTTCCTCTGCTCTCACCCCGCAATCAACACAGAAGACCTATGATCAAATGTGTGCATTTTCCCCCCATATACCCAGCAGTCAATCTGTTCTGCAGCAGATGCCAGCTGGGAGTTCTCCAGTCCAGCTGGTGCTGATTCTACCACCTGAGATAACGCCAGACTCCACGGCGTGAGGCTCAGTCCTACAAGACTGCCTCCACTTCTGGTGCCAATCACAAGCCCTGGGTTATTTTACCTGTCTTCTGACTGACCGGCTATATATCAGGGATCCTATAGTCCTCTTTGGGTTAATTAATTTGCTGCAGCTGCTCACAGAACTCAGGGAAACCCTTATGTTGACTAGTTTGTTACATAGGATATTACAGAGAACATGGATGACGAGGTGCACCAGACAGGGCCTGGGAGAGGGGCATGCCAGCCTCCAGCAACCTTCATGTGTTCAGCTGTTCAGGAAAATCTCTCAAGCCCTGGTTTTCCCCTCCTCTCACACCACCGCAGCCAGCAGCGCAGAAGACTTCCGTGACCTAATGTGGCAGCGTTGGTTTCCCCACACAGCAAGCAGTGGACACCAGCTGGGTGCCCTCTAATTCGGTTCTAACACTATCTACTTGGAGGTAACCTCAGATCCCACAGGTTGAGGCTCAGTCCCCAAGATTGCCCTGCCCTCCGATACTGGTGGCAAGTCCAGGCTATAAATTGGGGATCCCAGGATCCCTCTCTGAGTTCGATTTGTTGAAGTCGTACACAGGTCTCAGGGGAACATCAACTGGTGTTTACCAGTTTATTGTAAAGGATATTCCAAGGATACATCCATCAAGGATACAGACAAAGAGGTGCAGACTGAGGTACCGGGGGTGGCGCAGAGCTTCCACGCCCTCCCTGGGCATCACACTCCAGGACCCCCTGGGCTCAGCGATCTGGGAGTTCTCTGAACCCTGTCCTCTTGGGTTTTTATGGCAGCTTCATTATGTAGACATGATTGATTAAACTATTGGCCATTGATGATCAACATAACCTCCAGCTTCTTTCCCTTCCTAGAGATTAGGAGGTGAGACTGAAAGTCCTAACCCTCTAATTATGCCTTTATCTTTCTGGTGGCAAACCATACCCTGAAGTTATTAGTAAACATCAGCAAACAAAAAGACAGAACTTAGAAGTTTCCAAGGATTAAAAGTTGAATGCCAGGAAAACTGGCAAAGACCAAATATATGTATTTCATAATATCATAGCTTCCTTCTCTGAATTTTTATAAAACTTTAGCATCACATGTGAAAATAAGTAATTCAAAATCTAAGCTGCCGAAACTTTAAAATATTTTGAGTCTTAAGGAAATGTGATTATGGGATCTGAGTCATACAAACAGGCAGCTGTAACGTAGGCAGCTGTGATCTGTATTTGTCTGATTATAGATCAGCCTTCTTCCTTACCTACAGTGTTTTGAAAATGTTGCAAATGACTAAAGGGTGACAAGAAAGACCCCTTCCCTCTTCACTACTGATCTTCGTTATAGATTAGCGTCCTTCTTACCTTTCTTACACAAAGACTGTGGCTATCACATTGCCTAAAATAAAATGTTAAATGTGCACTTTTAAATTGGAAACAAAAGCTAGCCATAAAGAGAAGAAAACAAGCCACATGGAGAAAAAAGCAAACTGTACTAATTAAATTTTTGCAAGTAATACACCAGCCTTGCATAGAAAATGTTATAATCCTACTAAACTTCTTGGTTTTCTGCCTAATGAGAAATAAAAAATAAAATCCTAAGCCCCCCATGTGACTAAACAGACCCCCTCTTAGCCAAGAAGACCCCAGAGAAACCTTAAAAAAAAACTGAGCTCTCGGCCATGACAGTATAGGAGGTCAGATGCACCTCATGATAGCCCCTCCTTTGCTAACTGCCATTAGACTTTCTTTTCCTAAGATTTAAACAAAAACTAGCCCTCTTGAAAGACTTATCGACTGCTGATTTCAACCAACCAACCTCCTGACACTGCCCCTGGTTTGGTGGACAGCAACTGATCAACATTTCTTCCTGATGAGAGACCACCAAGCATAGAGTGGTTCTGGCCAGTTTAAAGAGGCTGCACGCTGATGGCCTTCAGGTCCTCCGCTTCACCTTTTGATGTATAGGATCTAATTATAATATATTTAAATGTTAAGTCTCCACCCCAAAGTAAATGTGGGATGCATGTTACATATATGTTAGTTTACTACACACACCCGTGCCTCCCCTTTGCAAATATTCAGAGCTCCTCTTATAACCTATAGAATATGTATACCTAGCCAACCTCTTCAACTTAAGTTTCTGTCTTATCCTTCCCTCCCTTGAAGTGCCTGCTTCCAGCTTCTACCAGAGGCTACACTTCCCAGCCTACAGGATGCCCAGCCTACAGGCTGCAACCCTTTATGAGAAATAAAGCTCTCCTTTCCAGATTTATAAACCTCATGATTCTTCAGCTGACACTAGATATAAAAGCAAAACAACTTTTAACTTCAAAGCACTGACCCCATTTCTCTGGTGTCTTTGTCTTCTGGATGGCCATTTCCAGCTTTTCACTTGAATAAGCTTTTTAAACTGGATTCTGATCATTTCTGTCATTTCAGGTGACACACATAATTCAGCACCTCCTTCATCTTACTGCATTCATTCGCTGATTCATCACCTCCTTCATCTTAGTGCATTCATTTGCTGATTTACCACATCTTCCCGTGAGCTCCCTGAGGGCAGGTTCTGTGGTAGGTAAATTTGTGTTCACTCTGGCACTCAACTCAGGAACTTGACACTGAAAGGTGCTTAAACGTATTATTGAAGGAATGCATTCATCTATTCAAGTCCTCTTTCCTAAGAACATTTCAGTAAAGTCTGTCTGTAAAAATGTACATCTGTGGACATGTACAAGTATTTGCTTGATTATAGCTAGGAGCCAGTGTTATCATTGAAGATTTGTTCTTATAGCACATGTTCTCATAAAACCAAGTCTGGACATGATCAGTGTCTGTCCCTGGCCTAACTGGAGAAAGATTGATTGCTAAAAGATACCATAAGTTGCTGAGGCTTCTTCATCTTAAGCGCTTCATGTTATAACTTATATTTGTCACTTTAAAAGAAGTTTCTTTAGCAAAAACTAGGGCAAAGGTATATTTATAAAGTGATAATGTCATTGCTATTATTTAGTATCCCCTTCAGAAACTTTTTTTTTGCAATATTATTAAATTAAACTGAAATACATAGAAAATATAGAGAGTATTTTATTATCTTGGTATTCAAGGCTGTAAAGTGTGAAAATTTTTGTATCTTACATATATCTATTCTTTTCTCTCTCCTTTCAAGGTTTACACTTACATATTTAATTTACTATTCTAGATAACTTCTAAAATAGTACGGAATAGGAGTAGGAGAACTGTGGAACAAAAACATCCTTAAACTGAAATTTCTTGACACCACCAGCTGAAGCAGTGTGGCAACAGGAATAACTAGAAAGTTAACAAAGTATTTTATTTTAAAAATTTTGATGATCATCAGAAAGAAATTGACTTGGATAATGAAAGTTTCTTTTTTCTTTGCCTAATTTTTCCTTGTAAATATTTAGATACTATTGGCCAGATGTTGGGGAGAACCGTGTCTGTAAAAAGTCAAGTCGACCATGTCACTTTGCCTTTATTATGCTGTGTAAGTGAAAACTTAGAAAATTGAAAGCAATGATCTTTCAGATGCATTGGTTATTTTTTGAATAGTCTATTAAGTGACAGTTCATTTGCTAGGGGGGTGAGGGCTGACAGGATTTGATTAATGTAGTACAGCATATAAATTATTTAATCATAATTAGAAACCAAGAAATTAGACTTCACAACTTTCGGTGTAGAAGCAAGGCAGTGCCACCACTCAAGTCGCAGGTGTGGGGCTTTAGTTACCTGAATCCACATCTGACTCCTTCAGGTGTGGATTCTCTTTAAAACTAAAGGGGCAGTCAGGAGTCCTGGCCATGCAGAAATGAATCCATGGCAAAGGCCAGAAATTCTTAGGATAAAAACTTAATTTAATTTTAGTTTTAAAATTCGTAAAATCAGACATTTGAAACAGGTTTCTCCACTGCAAGTTTTCCTAGAAATTATGGCATGTTGTGTTATCTCCAAGAGAAAAGTTCCAAGTTTATTGACCATGCAGCCAACTTTATTTTATTTTATTCAGAAAACTGTTCCAGGGATTAATCCTGGGTAGAAACCACCCCAGCAAACACCACCCTTGATTTTAGGGATTCCAATTCTATTGGAATGTAGGTGTCACCAGTACTTGGGTCAGACTTGTAGATTATGGAGGGCTTCCACGGGGTGCGACCCCAGGGGGTGCCTGCAGGTCTGGACGGTGGTAGCTGGGATGGGGCAAGGCCTCTGATGAGCTGCGTGGGACCCATTCTCAGTCATTGTGAATGCACAGCCAGGCCCCTTAGGGAGCCAGGGTCCTAAAAACCAACAACAGCCAAGCATGGATGACGTGGGGGCTTCACACTGGGGTTGTGCATAAAAGAGCGCTCGTGGCAGGGGTGGGCATGCCCCGCCATAGGGGTGCTGTGTCTTCATCCAGAAAATGAGGCCAAATCTGCAGGGGCCCTGCTGCAGGGTGGAGGTGTGGGTAAGTGGGTGGACCCCAGGCCAGTCTCCAGTAGATCCAGGGGCAAGAGTGCAGGTGTCCTTACTTCTGGCCTCCACAGTGGGAGGCGTTAGAACCCGTCTGCTGGAGATCAGGGCGTCCACAGTCCAGCCCCCTGCACCTGCATCTTGGGCCCCCGGCAAGGAGGAGGAGGAGGCTGGGCTCCGGAGGCTTCCAGGGCTCCCCTACCACCCCCGCCCCATCTCAATAGAGTCAGCATGAAGGACATTTCCATCACCACTAGGACTCCTCATAACGCCTTTTGCAGACAGACCCTCTTCCCTCCCACCCTGCCCCTCCTCAGCCTAATCTGTTCTTCCTTGCTGTGACTTTTGACGTCTTAATAATGTTACATAAATGGAATCATACAGGCTATAAGCTCCTGGGATTGGCTTTTTTACTTAGCATAGTTATCTGGAGATTGCATTCAGTCTGTTGCCTGTATCAGTAGGGCGTTCCCTTTCATTGCTGATTATTCTTCTGTGATGTGGATGCACCACCACTTCCTTAAACATTCACTCGCTGAGGGCATCTGGACTGTTTCCAGCTTTTGGCTATTATGAACAAAGCTGTAGTAAACACTGGTAGACGGGTTTTTTTGTTGACTCAGGTCCTCAGTTCTCTGTGATAAATGCCTACAAGTGCAATTGTGTGGTTGTAACCGTGTTTTTTCTCGGGTGCTGGTGAGGCACAGCTCCCCCAGGAGAATGCTGTGGGTTCTTGGCCTCCAATCTCTTAAAGAATAAGTGATGGGACCACTGCAGGTGCGCCATACGCTCGTAAAAGTAAATGTCAGACCCAAGAAGTGTTGCGGAAAGGTGATTTTATTTAGGTAGAGAAAAGAGAAGAAAAGGAGAAGAAGAGAAAGACTTCCGTGAAGAGTGTGGAAGGGGATTCCAGAGGGGAAATCCCAGAGGGGAAAGGGAGCTCCCACCATGTGGGAGGGGATTCCAGAGAGCTGGAAATCCAAAGTGGGTGAAGGAGCAGGGGAATTTATCCTGGGAGACATTCCCACCTTCTCAGGTTCCTCTGGCCAATGAAAGGAGTTCCTTTAAACTTCTGCTGGGGGATTGACTTTTAGTTTCTTCCCACGCCCGTGAAATTTAAACATAAACCGTTAAATCTCCCAGATGGAGAGAGATGGGACGGGGCAGGGTGCTGGGAAATTCTTGCCCTCAAAACTATGCCCCCTCATAGACCCGGAAAGAGAACAGCTTCCCTCATGGTCATATGGTAATTGTATGATTCTTTTTAAAGAAATTGCCACCTGTAGTAACTGCATCTATCTATCTATCTATCTAATTAGCTTTATTGAAAAATAATTCACACATTATAAAGTTCACCCTTTTAAAGTGTACAACTCAGTGTAGTACATTCATCAAATTGTGCAGCCACACCACTATCTCATTTCTAAACATGTTTGTTGCACAACAAGAAACTGCATACTCATTAGCAGTCACTTCCCAGTCCTTCCTCCCCTAGCTCCTGACAACCACAATTCTGCTTTCTGCCTCCATGGATTTGTCTATTCTGAATATTTCATATACATAGAATCATACAGCATTTGGCCTTTTGTGTCTGGCTTCCTTCACTTGGCATGCTTTTAAGATTTATGCATGTTGTAACATTTGTAAGTGCTTCATTCCTTTTCATAGCTGGATAATATTCCATTGCATGGATATACCACATTTTATTTATCCATTCCTCAGTTGACAGACATTGGAGTTGCTTCCATTTTTTTTTGTTTTTGTTGTTTATGGTGAAAAATGTTGCTAAGGACATTTGTATACAATTTTTTATGTGGACACGTTTTCAGTCCTCTTTAGTATATACCCCGGAGTGCAAATACTGTGCCATATGCTATGTTTAACATTTTGAGAAACTGCCAAACTATTGTCCAAAGCAGCTGCACCAATTTGTGTTTCCACCAGCAATGTAAGAGGGATTCCAGTTTCTTCACATCTTATTAACATTTCCCATTTCCCATAATGACATCTCTAAGCACCGGTGAGAAAGCAGAAAAACTGATCACTCATACACATATTATGGGTGCAAATTCAAGAAGGTACAGCCTGAGAAAATATTTGCAAATCATGTGTATGATAAGGAATTATACCCCCCAAAATAAAGAACTCATACCACTCAACAAGGAAAAGACAAATAACCCATTCTCATTTCCCATTTTCTAATAAGATTTTTTATTTTTATTTTTACTTTTGAGTTCTGGGAGATCTTTATGTATTCTATTCAGTCTTTTGCTATAAACATGCAATATATATATTTTTGCTGTATTTATTTGCAAATATTTTCTCCCACTTTGTAGCTTATCTTTTTATCCTCTAAACAAGTTAAAAAAATTATTTGTAAAACGTTGTAAAACAAAAGTTTTAATTTTAGGAAGTCCAATTGGTCAACTTTTCCTTTTGTACGTGTTGCATCTGGTGTCCAGTCTCAGAAATTCTTTGCAAAGCCTGAGATCCTAAAGATTTTCTTCAATTTTAAAAAGGTTCATAGTTCTATGTCTTATGCTACAGTCTTTGATCCATTCTGAGTTCATTTTTGTGCAAAGTTTGAGACTTAGGTTTAGGTGTTTTGTTTTTTCCTTTCCCTCTCTGATTGCGGTAGTGCCAGTTGATGGAAGACTCTTTCCTCTGCCAAATTACTTTTGCACTTGGTCAAAAATCAACTGAGTAGATTTTCATGGGTTTATTTTTGGATTCTCTACTCTCCACTGATCCAGTAAAAGACATCTTGACTCCTGTATGTATAGGCTAAATCTTAATATTGGGTAGACATTTTATTTCTTTTGTAAAATTGCTTTATTCCACTGCCTTGTCCTTTTCTTCCATATTAATCTTAGAATAATCTTGTGTATATCCACAAGAAAATCTTGCTGGGACAATGATTTGCTTTTAAAATTGTTCCACGTGTGGGTTGGTTGTTCAGATTTTTATCACAATGGGGCCTCCTAACAGTGGGGATGGCCCTGTCCCACATCCTACTCACCCACCTGGCTCCTGCTGACATTGCCTTCTTTAAAGCACTTATCACCATTGTGACTGCGATCATTCTTCAAATCTGTATGCTAATTAACTGTCTGTCCCTCTGACAAAAATGAAAACTGCACCAAGGTGGTACCAGGCAAAATGTCTGGCCTACTGAAGAAGACTCAGTAATATTAATTGGTTGAATGAATGAATGGTTAGGGTGATAAATAAATCTTAAATTGATTCATGAGAAGCAATGCAGTCTTTCTTGCCTCTGATGAATTGAGATTTTTTTAAATAGAAAAATCATAATTAAATTTAACTTTTGAAGTGTTTATTTGGAATAATAAACAGGCTAGACATTTTAAAGAGAGCCATTAAGTAGATGACTATGTAAGTTTTTTTTTGTTAGAACTTAACAGATACTTTATTGCTCACCTTTCACACAAAGCACACCTCCAGCCATTTTCTTTCACAGCTTGACAATGTTTACATGTACAAAAGCCCAGCAAGAAGCATCATGTCATGTAGATTTCAGTAAGGCAGAATATAAAACATCGACTCAGCCAGGCTTTTGTTTTCAGCAGCAATAATAAAGGGCCTTCTGCACTTGGCAAAAATCTGTCTTAACTTTGTAGTGCATTTCTTCCATTACAAAAAAGTCTCCTGCCTAAAGCAAACTAACTTGTATTTGCTGAGTCAGTGGTATTAACTTATGCATAAAACAAATGTCAGTTTGCTGTTTCTTCTAACAAATTTCAAGTAAAAATAAGGTTGAAGGAGGAATTTGTTTTGGATGGATGCAGGTCAGTTTGAATTGGTACACTTAACTAAATGCCTCCATGTACTACAGGTTCACAACTTAGTTTGCTTTTATAATCTTTATGGATTTTGGCCATGTTCAAGGTTTTCAGAGTTGAGATATGATACAGAATTCCATCAATAAAATAAGACTGCTGAATGTGCTATCTGCAGAAGAGCTCATTTAATAGGAACTGACCTAAAAGTTCTATCGTGAAGCACACGTGGCATAACATCTCCAAATAAAAGGCCAACCGGGGACAGAACTGTGCTTGGAAAATAGGCATTGGAATACTTTAAGCAAAACACATATAAATGGATTATTAATATGAGGAAAGTTTCCTAGAAGTAAATCTAAAAAAGTCTAGGTGAATCCTTATTTTCAAAACTGCATATTGAAAACATGAAAACTACTTATTCAAGTAATTTCTTCAAAAAAGTATACATGTTCTGACTGTGGAATCAGTCTACTCGTTAATTAAAGGCAATTTTAATCACCTTTAAAATTTTTTTTCACAGAAAGGAGAGATGTTACATGTTTCTCAAATAAATAGCTTTATATAAGTCCAATAAAAAATCCAACAGAATTGAATGAAGACCTACAAATGCTTATGCCAAGCAGGAATCTGTGTGCCACATGTGGTCTCACAATTCAAAATAGGTGCTGAATTCAGGATTCTGAAACTAAGTTTCTATTACTTGAGCTCTATAAAATGGAAGGTTCGGTAGCCTCAATTAGTATAATGTCTTCCCTGTCCAAATCCAAAATGATTATACTGATAACCTCCATTGTGGGAGGAAAGTTGCCCAGGTGCCATGGCAAGAGACTGAAGGTACAATGTGTCCCAGCATAATAAATAACTGATGACTTAGTTATAGCAAAGATACCAAATAGATTTACTGATTACTTAGTTATAGCAATGATGTATTTACTGATTACTTACAGAAATGACACCAAATACATCTTAGATTCAATCACATAATCAATTATATAATCAATCTTATTACATCATTATTCTGTATTAATCTTTGCGTTAGCGTAGGAACATTTTAGTCTTATAGTATAGACATAATCGGGTGAAATATAATTTGGAACTGAAGGGACATTGCGAGAAGTGATCGAGAGGTGAAAGTAAATGCCTTGCGGTAGCGCCAGCACCTGGGAAGGCACCCATTACTTAGAAGCTGGCCTTGCAGTAACACCAGCACCTGGGGAGGCACCCGTTGCTTAGCAGGCCGTGAGGAGGAGTTTCCCTTTCACTGGGATGTTCAGAGAAAACTGCTCTGTCCGGCTCTCAAGGAAGGTCTGATACTAGCCAGGCCAGCCAGCAGACATCCAGGGGCTTAAACACCTCTCTGTGGTGCTGTGCACTGATGGTCACCATCCTTGTCCACTTTCATGTTCCACTTTCCCACCAGATGCTCCCTTGTAAATTCTTAGAAGCTGTGAGAAACAAGAATAGAGGAATCCTAAAAGCCTTTGATCTCTCTGGTAAGTGCATAGAAAGATACTGACGTATGTGCCTCCCCTACTTGCAGCAGCTACTTGAGAGGGAGGGGCCCTCTGTACTGTACCCATGTGACCTCCTGAACTGTGCCCATGTGGCCCCCCATGTTGTAAGAATGTGGTTTGCTTGACCCCTACCAGTCATGTCAGATGAGTCACTCTCCAGCCCTGCCCCCTGCCTTGTATACAATAAATATCAGTGCATCCAGGCATTGGGGCCACTGCTGGACTCCGCCCCTTGCTAGCAGTGGTCCCCCGAGTCCAGCTGAATTCTCTTATCTCTGTGTCCTTGTGTCTTCCTTTTCTACAATCTGTCGTCTCCGCGCACAAAAGAATACCCACTAGACCCTGCGGGGCTGGACCCTGCACTATATGCTGGAAATGCTGTTCATATTGACCCCTTTGGTGATAATTCTGGCTCTCTCTTCCTCCCCAGCCTTCTCCCTGATCTGCACGACCACTTTGCCCTCCACAACCACCGCCATGATCACCGTGGTGCCTGCCATCTTGGTATCTGTTGTTCTGCTGGTAGCCACCACCCTGGCATTCACTTCCTATATATGAAGATGTCTGGACGCCACCATAACCTCTACCTTGATAGCCACCACTCTGGCCACCATGAGAGCCACTGGGCTGGAAACCTGAATCTCAATAGCCACCATCTTGGTAGCTACCTCCTCCTCCAACTCCTTCAATCTATCCAGCCTCTTTTTGGTTATTTCCTCTTCCTCCCCCTCGGCCACCATGGTCATAGCCACCATGTCCACCTTTCCTGCCTCTTTGTTCATGACCTTTTTGTCCTCCGTATGAGGAATGTTCATATCCACCTCTCCCTCCTCCTTGGCCTTCTGTTTGCTGCTGGGGCTGTCTTGCGTCTTCTGCCATGGTGGCATCTCTGGGGGTGGAGGTTTGATTTCATTGGGTCTACCACCTCTGTGAGGCACCCTGCCCATCAACACCTTATTGATGGCACTGGCAGTCTTCTCTTATAGAGCTGCTGCTTGTCCTTAAAACCTTTGACAAGTGCTGTCTTGCAGCTAAAAGATGGGCAACAGAAATAGTACCTTTAGGGGATAGAACCAAACGTTTCAACTGGTAAACCTTGGCTAATTTTTCTGTCTGACTCTTAGCTCTGTCACACCAGCCCGAACACTGTACGGTGACATCCAAACGTTTTATAAGCAGCTTTCTCCAGACTTCATACAAACAAAACCTCCAAGAAACATATGGGACTATGAAAAAGACGAAACCTATGACTAACTGGAGTACCTGAAGGAGATGAGAATGGAACCGAGTTGGAAAACACTCTTCAGGATACTTTCCAGGAAAACTTCCCCAACCTAGCAAGACAGGCTAACATTCGAATTCAGGAAATACAGAAAACCCCACTGAGATACTCCATGAGAGGATCAACTCCAAGACATGCAATCATCAGATTCTCCAAGTTCGAAATTAAGGAAAAAATGTTAAGGGCAGCCATAGAGAAAGGCCAGTTCACCTATAAAGGGAAGCCCATTGGACTAACAGTGGATCACTCAGCAAAAACCCTACACGGGAAGAGAGTGGGAGCCAATATTCAGCTTTCTTAAAGAAAAGAATTTTCACCCCAGAATTTTATATCTGGCCAAACTAAGCATCCTAAGTGAAGGAGAAATAAAATTCTTTTCAGACAAGCAAATGCTGAGGGAATTGGCCACCACCAGGCCTGCCTTGCAAGAGCTCCTGAAGGAGGCACTAAACATGGAAAGGAAAAACTGGTACCAGCCACTCCAGAACACACAAAAATATAAAGACCAATGACACTATGAAGAAACGGCATCAACTAGTGTACAAAATAACCGGCTAGTGTCATGATGACAGGATCAAATTCACATATAACAATATTAGCCTTAAATATAAATGGGTTAAATGCCCCAATTAAAAGACACAGATTGACAAATTGCATAGAGTCAAGACCCATCTGTGTGCTATATTCAAGAGACCCCCCTCACGTTCAAAGACACACATAGGCTCAAAATATAGGGATGTAGAAATATTTACCGAGCAAATGCAAAGCAGAAAAAAAGCAGAGATTGCAATTCTAGTCTCTGACAAAACAGATTTCAAACCAACAAAGATGAAAAAAGACAAGGGTATTACATAATGATAAAGGAATTAATTCAACAAGAAGAGCTAACTAAATTCATATGCATCCCATACAGGAGCACCTGGATTCATAAAACAAGTTCTTAGAGACCTACAAAGAGATTTAGACTCCCACACAGTAATAGTGGAAGATTTTAACACCCCACTGTCAATATTAGACAGATCAATGAGAAAGAAAATTAACAAAAATATTCAAGACTTGAACTCAGCTCTGGATCAAATGGACCTAATGTATGTCTACAGAACTCTCCACCCCAAAACAACAGAATTTATATTTTCTCCTCAGTGCTACATGGCACTTGCTCTAAAATCAACCACATAACTGGAAGTAAAACAATCCTCAGCAAATGCAAAAGAACTGAAATAATAACGAACAGTCTCTCAGACCACAGTGCAACCAAATTAGAACTCAGGGTTAAGAAACTCACTCAGAACTACACAACCACATGGAAATTGAATAACCTGCTCCTGAGTGACTCCTGGGTAAGTTATGAAATTCTGACAGACATCAAGAAGTTCTTTGAAACCAATGAGAAGGAAGAGACAATGTACCAGAATTTCTGGGATGCAGCTAAAACAGTGTTAAGAGGGAATTTTATAGCACTAAATGCTCACCTCAGAAAGCTGGAAAGATCTGAAATCAACACCCTAACATCACAAAGAAAAGAACTAGAGAAGCAAGAGCAAACCAATCCAAAGCTAGCAGAAGACAAGAAATAACTAAGATCAGAGCAGAACTGAAAGGGATGGAGACACGAAAAACCCTTCAAAAAATGAACGAATCCAGGAGCTGGTGTTTTGAAAAAAATTAATAAAATAGACCACTAGCTAGACTAATAAAGAAGAAAAGAGAGAAGAATCAAATAGACACAATAAAAAAATGATAAAGGGTTATCACCACTGATATACTCCACAGAAATACAAACTACCATCAGAGAATACTATAAACATTTCTACACAAATAAACTAGAAAATCTAGAAGAAATGGATAAATTCCTGGACACATACAACCTCCAAAGACTAAACCAGGAACAAGTCAAATCTCTGCATAGACCAATAACAAGTTCTGAAATTAAGGCAGTAATAAATTGCCTACCAACCAAAAAAAGCCCAAGACCAGATGATTAACAGTCAAATTCTACCAGAGGTACAAAGAAGAGCTGGTACCATTTCTTTAGAAACTATTCCAAACAATTGAAAAGGAGGGACTCCTCCCTAACATTTTATGAGGCCAGCATCATCCTGATGCTAAAACCTAGCAGAAACACAACAACAAAAAAGAAAACTTCAGGCCAATATTGTTTATGATCATCAATGCGAAAATCCTCAATAAAATACTGGCAAACTGAATCCAGGAGCACATCAAAAAGCTTATCCACCACAATCAAATCGGCTTCATCCCTGAGATGCAAGGCTGGTTCAACATACACAAATCGATAAACATAATCCATCACATAAACAGGATCAATGACAAAAATCACGATTATCTCAATAGATGCAGAAAAGACCTTTGAAAAAATTCAACGTCCTTTCATGTTAAAAACTATCAATAAACTAGGTATTGATGGAACATATCTTAAAATAGAGCTATTTATGACAAACCCATAGCCAATATCATATTGAATGAGCAAAAGCTAGAAGCATTCCCTTTGAAAACCAGCACAAAACAAGTATGCCCTCTCTCACCACTCCTATGCAACATAGTATTGGAAGTTATGGCCAGGGCAATCAGGCAAGAGAAATAAATAAAGGTATTCAAATAGGAAGAGAGAAAGTCAAATTGTCTATTTGCAGACAACATGATCCTATATTTAGAAAACCCCACATCTCAGCCCAAAAACTCATTAAACTGAAGCAACTTCAGCAAAGTCTCAGAATACAAAATCAATGTGCAAAAATCACAAGCATTCCTGTACACCAACAATAGACAAGTAGAGAGCCAAATCATGAATGAACTACCATTTACAATTGCTAATAAGGGAATAAAATACCTAGGAATACACCTAAGAAAGGATGTGAAAGACCTCTTCAAGAAGAACTACAAACCACTGCTTAAGGAAATAAGAGAGGACAAAAACAAATGGAAAAACATTCCATTCTTATAGATAGGAAGAATTGATATCATGAAAATGGCCATACTGACCAAGGTAATTTGTAGATTCAATGTTATTCCCATCAAACTGCCATTGACATTCTTCAGAGAATTAGAAAAAACAACTTTAAAGTTCATATGGAACCAAAAAAGAGCCTACGTAGCCAAGATAATCTTAAGCAAAAAGAACAAAGCTGGAGGCATCACACTACCTGACTTCAAGCTATACTACAAGGCTACAGTAACCAAAACAGCATGGTACTGGTACCAAAATAGACATATAGAACAATGGAACAAAATAGAGACCTCAGAAACAAGACCACATATCTACAACCATCTGATCTTTGACAAACCTGACAAAAACAAGCAGTGTGGAAAGGATTTCCTATTTAACAACAGTGCTGGGGAAACTGGCTAGCCATATGCAGAAAACTGAAACTGTATCCCTTCCTTATACCTTATACAAAAATTAACTCGAGACCGATTAAAGACTTAAACGTAAAACCAAAAATCATAAAAACCCTAGAAGAAAACCTGGACAATACCATTAAGGACATGGGAAAAGATTTTATAATGAAATCATCAAAAGTAATTGTAACAAAAGCTAAAATTGACAAGTGAGATCTAATTAAACTAAAGAGCTTCTGCACAGCAAAAGAACCTGTCATCAGAGTGAACAGGAAACCTACAGAATGAGATAAAAATTTTGCAATCTACCCATCTGACAAAGGTCTTATCCAGAATTTACAAGAAACTTAAACAAATTTACAAGAAAAAAGACAAAGGACCTCATCAAAAAGTGGGCAAAGGGCAGACTCTTCTCAAAAGAAGACATTTATTCAGCCAAGAAACATGAAAAAAAGCTCAACATCACTAATCATTAGAGAAATGCAAATCAAAAACAATGAGATACTATCTCATGCCAGTCAGAATGCCGATTATTAAAAAGTCAAGAAACAACAGATGTTGGCAAGGCTGTGGAGAAACAGAAACGCTTTTACACTGTTGGTGGGAGTGTAAATTAGTTCAACCATTGTGGAAGACAGTGTTGCAATTCCTCAAGTATCTAGAACCAGAAATACCATTTGACCCAGCAATCTTATTACAGGATATATACCCAAAGGAGTATAAATCATTCTTTAATAAAGATACATGCACACATACGTTTATTGCAGCACTATTCACAATAGCAAAGCAATGGAACCAACCCAAATGCCCATCAATGATAGACTGGATAAAGAAAATGTGGTACATATACACCATGGAATACTATGCAGCCATAAAAAGGAATAAGATCATGTCCTTTGCAGGGACGTGGATGAAGCTGGAAGCCATCATCCTCAGCAAAGTAACACAGAAACAGAAAACTAAACATCATATGTTCTTACTCATAAGTGGGAGTTGAACAATGAGAACACATGGACACAGGGTGGGCAACAACACACACCTGGGCCTGTCAGTAGGGGAGGCGAGGGAAGGGAGAACATCAAGACAAACAGATGATGCCTGTGAGGCTGTTTTGTTTTTTTTTTTCTGAACAGCATCTACAGAAACCAGCCGCAAGCATGTGGGGCTTAAAACCTAGGTGATGAGTTGATAGGTGCAGCAAACCACCGTGGCACATGTGTAACAAACCTGCATGTTCTGCACTTGTATCCTGGAACTTAAACAATAGATAAATAAATAAAAATTTAAAAAAACTTCACTCGTAGGATTTTAAAATTCTTACGAAGCTATTACCAAAATTTTGGAAAAGCTGTTCTTTGAAGAAAGAAAAATAAATAAATTTTAAGAGATTTGTTGTTTACACACTTTGTTGGACAATAAATGTGTGCTTCACACTTTATGCTTTCCACTCAATTTGTTCCACACCTATTATTAGTTCCCAACACCTGGTAATATTTGGGAGGAAAAAAAGATTGCTCTTTATTTCTGACCTAATCCACACATGACGTTCCAGTTGTTTTAGGAGAGGCAGACCATGGCCAGACTGTCCTGAGCTCCCAGGCTAGGAAAAGCAAGCATTGGCAGGCACACCTAGGACCCTGCTGGGGATGTCCTGCTTCAGGTCTTCCCTGGGGTGTGTTCTCTTGAGGTGGGAGTCATAGCCCGGCATTTGGGGGGATGAGCAGATGTCTGTCTGTTCCTCACTCTTTCACGCCCTTTCCTCTCTTGGGAGTGCAGACCCATTGTTAGCTGTGAAGTCATGCAGCCCTGTGTAGCCCTACGATCACTTTACTCTTCCTGTGGCTTCCTGGCTATGTGAGGGAGGGTTCTGGGATGTTAAGCCTCTCAAGCAGCCGTGGCCCAGCAAGTATAACTGTGCCTTCTGACCAGAGCCCTGACTCTCAGTGCATCTGCAGTCCCTAGTGAGACCTGGTACTTGTGTGGCAGTTATCATGTTGGTGTTGGGGAGGACGTACAGCATGCTGGCCAGAGGCATGGCTCTGACCCCTGATAGCTCAGAATTCACCCCCAGCTCCCCCCTCCAAGACTAGAACAGACTTTGCTTAACTTCCCTGTGCCTCAACTTTCCTGTCTGTAAAATGAGGATGTTCCTGCTGTTGTCGACTGAATTGTGTCTTCCCCAAATTCATGTGTTCAAGCCTAACGTGACTGCATTTAAAATAGGGCTTCCAGGAGGTAATAAAGGTTAAATGAGGTCCTAAGGATGGGGTCCTAGTCCTACAGGATTGGTGCCGTATAAGAAGAAGGTCTCTGTCCTCTCCATGCTCACACATCAAGGAAAGGCCATGTGAGGACAGTGGAAAGGTGGCCATCTCCAAGCCAGGAAGAAAGCCCTTGCCAGGACCCAACCCTGCTGGGTCTCAATCTTAGGCTTTCCAATGTTCAGAGCTGTGAGGAAATAAATGTCTGTTGTTTCGGCCACCTAGTCTGTGTTTGTTACAGCAGTCTGAGCTAGGTCACCTGCCCTGTAGAGACTCTAGGAGATGTGAGATGAAGCTGGCCTACTACCTGGCACAGGGTACATCTTGCAGTGTGGCTCTTAACTACCAGGAGAGCTAGCTTCAGAATCTCCAAGCCCACTGTACTCCTGGGCTCCTTTCCTCATCTGTCCCTTTTATAACGGGTACAAGGCTAAGAAAGCTCTGTGAAGACCGAAAACTCATGTGCACCTGTAAACCCCAGGTAAGGCCAGGTCTCAGACCCACTTTAGTATGCAGAACTGGATCACTACTTCTGCCTTTCCATGGACACCCCCAGGGGCTCTGAAAGACTCTGACGGGAGTGTTAGGGTAGAGGGACAGCTCTGTAAGCCCCGAGAACTCAGGGAGCTCATTTGAAGTAGGAGTGACAGGAAGGATGTCCATTATTCTTCAGAACACAAAGATAGGTTAAAAGAGCTACTGGCGTAGCCCCTGTTCCAGCACTCATGTTAATTCTTTAAAGAACTTGGAGTGAGTTCCGCTTTCAGAAAGCTGTTCATTGTTTGTCCACTTCTCTCTTCTATGCATGCAAGAAATATTTGTAAATATCTGCTGTGAACTACTCTAGCTGGATGCTGGGAGTAGAATGGGAAGGAACAGAAAAATTATCTCTGCCATGTGGAAGGCACAGACTTTCAGCAATGCTGCAAATAATAATAATATGACAAATTATGATAAGTTCTATGAAGGGGAATAATAGGACTATGAGTGAGGACTTGCAGTGAAAGTGAATTTCGCTTGGTTGGTCTGGGAACCATCTTTGAAGACACAGCGTGTGAGCCAAGGCCTAAAGGACAAGGTGGAGCTGTGAGCGCGTGTGAGAGTCAATGGAGACCGCAGGGGACATGGTGAGAGAGTTTGAAAAAGGCAAAGGCAACAAAATAAGCAAAAACACCTTACGACTCCAGAAGTTGTAGAAAATGAAGAGAAATGCAAATGATTTTATCCATAGAAATGCAAATTGTGTCCAGTAGAATGCAATTAATGATTGCGCTATGGATGGTGACCAGTTTTGCATCTATTTATAAATTCATTTCTATATTCTTTTTAGGATCTGAAATTCAGTAATCATTTATACTCACAAACAACTGTATAAATATGACGAGTCATTCCTTACATGACTATAAAACTTTGAATGCTTCTTTGTGACATCTCTATGTCTGAACATCTGAGCTCTATGTGTCTTATGATTATTTGTCTGCAATTCAAAACAGGCTTTATCTCTTGTGGGAATGTATCAAGTTTTCTTATCTCTGGATGATTGTATAGCAAAATAATCTTTAGATCGCAACCAAATATTGGGAGATCAGGGACTCTGGAGGGAGGGGAGCTCCCAGACCTCAGCAAATTGTCCTGTCGGTTTGAGCCATAAAGATAGCTTTACAAGATAGCTCAAATCAAGTTAATTAAGGTGTAATTTGTGGATACCTAGCTGATTTCTAAGTAAGATAGAATATTGAAACACTGATTGTTGAGCATAATTTTAAGTTTATATATTTTTGCTTATTTTTATATGCTAGATAGAGGCTATGTCTTTGAGTCATGCTAATGAGCTGAGCACCAGTAGATTTGTCACAGGTTAGGGGCACCTCTACTCAGAGTCCCTTTGTGGTTGCCAAATTGTAAACCAAAAGGTATCTGAGATAGGCCCCAATCAACTTAGAAAGTTTATTTTGCCAAGGTTAAGGACATGCCCATGATACAGCCTCAGGAAGTCTTGATGACATTTGCCCAAGGTGGTTGGGACACAGCTTGGTTTTACACATTTTAGGGAGACATAAGACATAAATTAATATATGTAAGGTGTACATTGGTTCAGTCTGGAAGGGTGGGACAACTCAACGTGGGTAGGGAGCTTCCAGGTCATAGGTAGTTAAGAGTCAAATGGTTGCCTTCTTTTGAGTTTCTGATTAACCTTTAACTGAATGCGCAATTTACAGGAATAGTCATTTATGCCTTAGTCTGGCTTAGTGAAACAAGAGGGCAAAGGAAGCAATCAGATATGCATTTGTTTCATGTGAGCAGAGGGATGACTGTGTGCCCTTGGTCCGCAGGGAATTTCATTGTAGGCCAATTGTGAGGGAGGTATGTAGCTTTTTTGTCTTGGTACCTATCTTATTTAGGAATAGAATGGGGGGCAGCTTTGCAGTTCCAAGTTTGTCTTTTCCCTTTGGCTTAGTGATTTGGGGGTTCCAAGATTCATTTTCCTTTCGCAATATTAATAAGTTAAATTATAAAATATCTTAAATTTAAGGAGCTCTGTCTGATTGGCTTACAGAAATACATAAGCACTTATATAAAGTGAAAATTTCTAAAATTTCAAGAAAATAAGGAAGTCGAACTTAATTAATGAAAGCATGCTTTAAATATACTGTGATGTGAATATGATGTGTGTGTGTATGTATACAAAATCTAATTCAGAAATGTTCTAAAAATTCAAGTTTAGAAATTAAGCAAATCCTTGGTAAATGAGACGAATTCAATCCAGTCTAAAATCTAGTTTTAAAACAGCTCTCCCTAATTTAGCAATGTTAAGTAGAATACTTAACTCCTTGGATTTGTTCTTCCTTAACTAAAACAGGTTTACTGATTGAATAAGCCAATATTGCTCCTTCGTAATTTATAAGATTATAAAAAATAGAAGTCTTTAAATAAATGGAATCCTTATTCTGATGAGCTGTTTACTTCAATGGTTGTTATGTTGCACCATCAGCTTGAAGATAATTTTCAAGATCTTTAGATAACCTAAGATCTTAGAGTGATTTCAAATTGAGCGAATTAAGGTATAATTTGTGAATACCTGGATGATTTCTAAGTAAGATAGAATATTGAAACACTGATTACGGAGCATAATTTTAAGTTTATATACTTCTGCTTATTTTTATATGCTAGATAGAGGCTATATCTTTGGGTCATGCTAATAAACATATTCATTTTTGCCACATTGGAAACGGATGTGTCTGGCTTGTAGAAAGTGGTATGAAGACATCGCTAGGCTGCTAACAGGTTCACGTGTGACAGGCAGTGAAACAGAACCCCCAGGATGTTCAGATCCAGAGAGAGATGTCTTATCGGGAGTTGGCTCCCATGATCATGGAGGCTGGTGAGCCCAAGTGTGCAGTCGACAACCTGGAGACCCAGGAGAGCATCTGCGGTGTAAGTTCCAGGCCAGGCTGTCAGGCTTAAGACCCCAAAAGGGCTGATGTTTTAGTTAAGTCCAGTGGCAGGACAAGACTGGTGTTCAGCCCAAGACAGTGAGGGAGAAGAGTTCCCTCTTGCTTGGCATGGGCAGGGACAGTCTTTTTTGTTCCCTTCAGGCCTGAACTGGGTGGGTGAGACCATCGGCATTGTGGAGGGCCATGTGCTTTGGCCAGTTCGCAGATTCTAGGGTTAGTCTCATCCAGAAACACCTTCACAGACACACCCAGAGGAACGCTTGACTCAATGCTGCGTCTCCTGCGGCCCAGTCAAGTTAGCACATAGAATTCAGCACCACCCTAGCCCCCAGGTTTCTCTTCTGAAATGCAGGTGAACATATTCGTAGCAGCAACTCAGGGAGACGCACCCAAGCATGCCTGTGGTTTTGGCAAGGAGAAAGGTAGATTTGTCCTCAAATGGTGGTTTTACCTTTTTAATCTCTGGACACTTTTAGTACTCTTCGAACTTAATGAAGACCTCAGCTTCTGTTTATGTAGGTCATAGCCATATTTATTACTTCAACACTGAAGTTGAAAACTTTTTTTTTAAATTGTACTTTAAGCTCTGGGGTACATGTGCAGAACATGCAGGTTTGTTATACAGGTATACACGTGCCATGGTGGTTGGCTACATCCATCACCCCATCATCTACGTTAGGTATTTGAGAACTTGTAACAAATATTTATTATTTTATTGAAAGACAGCAAGAACAAACACACTGCATGTTAACAAAAATGAAATCTCGGTATTATTCTCAGTATTATTGCAAAATCAATTTTGACCTTGTAGACCCTCTGAGATCGGTTTCAGAATATTTAGGAGCATCACGAAGGGCAGATATTGGAAAAAGATTTTTATTTGCCTGATTTTACAATATCTGAATCTGAAATAAAAGCTTTGAAATATGTAAAAATTCACTGAATTTTGATGGGCTTGTCCCGTTGTGACTGTCTGCAACCTTTCCCTACAATATGCAGGGTCATCTTCCCTTCTCAGTCACCCTCGAGGCCTAAGTGAGCTCCTCAGCCTCCACTGTCCCCAGGTGACATCCAAACCCCCTGCCTGCCTCCCCAGGAATCCTGCTAGGTGAGTTTAGCCACAATCCCCCTTGGCCCTGAGATTTCCGCTTACTCATTTTCCATCCACTGACCCCACTCTACTCCTTGGCTACAAATTCCCGGTGTTTGTGCTGTCTTTGGAGCTGAGCTCATCTCTCTCCACTGCGAGTCCCACTGCAGCAGTTTATCTGCTGAGCTGGTTTATCTGTGAGGTCCTCCGGGCTCGGGGTCAGCACAGCGGGGGGGAGCAGGAACAGGTGGCTGGACTCAGTGCCCGGGGCACTCTCTGTGCGGTGCCTGATTCTTCTATCAGGAGTCACAGAATTGAGAAGGAGCTTGAACCTGTGGCCATTGCCCCTTGAGTAAATTCTGCTTTCTGTCTTCAGCAAGTGTCATGGATCGTTTTTCTCTTTCACTGTAGCTTTAGCTGAGTAATCGGAAGTTTCAAGCCTTCAAAAACACAAAGAATGCTTGCTGTACCCTTCTTGAAGGGCTGTGTAGGATCAGGTGGGATAACGTACATCAAAATATATTTAAATATCATGGAAGTAAACAGAAACCACCCAGACGAGAAAAGCAGAGCCCATCATTCGGAGCTTGCTGTAGTGAGGGCATCAGCTGCCGACTGGAGAATTTGGCAGGGATCAGAAGGCAGGCAGGGGAGTGGGAGAGATTTATGATGAAGACAAAGGGAGGCTCCTGCAGGCATGCCCTGAAGGTGGCTGTCGGCCTGAGGATGGTGCAGGCTGTGGCTGAATGTGGCATGCCGTGAAGGAGTGACCGGTGAAGGAGTGTGTTTGGTTCTCTCTTCTTGGTCCTGAGTGGGAAGTAGGGACAAAAATTAGAGAAATTATTAATCAAGTCTGGGCCATCGGGGCTGATTGTTACAGAGTTATTGTTTGCAGTCTGACTTCCTGCAAGTCTGACCTGCAGCAGGTGGCTTCCAGGGCTGGGCTCTGTGTCTCTACCCGGGGCTGGCTTCCGGGGCAGCAGCCGCATGCTGTTTGTCCAAGCCCCGTTTTTATGTCTGGCCTGGCCACTGTCCATGTGTGCACTTAGTTTCTACATATGTATTAAAGACATAAAATTTCTAATATGTGACTAATTTATGACATTAGTGTTCAATATTTCTAAAAATAGAGTATTTTTAAGCAAAGTTCCAAAATATTACTTGAACTAAGTAGACACATTCCCAGAAACTTCCTTCAGAAAGCAACAGCTGCTCCTATTTAAAGATTTCCCTGAAATCAACTGCCCGGAAAGCTGAGCTGGTTTATCTGTGAGGTCCTCTGGGCCCGGGGTCAGCACAGCGGGCGGGAGCAGGAACAGGTGGCTGGATTCAGTGCCCGGGGCACTCTCTGTCCGGTGCCTGATTCTTCTATCAGGAGTCACAGAATTGGGAAGGAGCTTGAAAAGGGACTTGTCCAGCCCTCTCCCTGGAAGAGTACGTCTACGTTGCTCGTTAAGCAGTCCTTTTGAGACCACAATTATCCTACTTGGCAGCTGATGTGGATTCTAACTTCCAGAAAAGTCAAGTGGGAGGAGAAATTATACAAGGAGCCAAAGGCAACCACAGGACCGAGGCGGGGAGTCTGTCTGTGGGACTGATGGCTCCATATGAGGATGTCGCAGCTGTTCTGGAGCCTTTGCTGGCTGAGGCTGAGGAAAGGAGACTGCAGTGTCATGGGAGACCTCCCACCAGGCCTGGGTTGGCCGACCTCACAGTGACACACACTCAAAAGCCCTCGGCCAAACACTCTCATTCCTGTCTTCTTTTTAAGACTTCATTTCCTTAGCAGCAGGCGTTGCCAAGGGATTTTTTAATTTTTAATATGTTTATGTGATATGTATTAGTCTGTTCTCACACTGCTATAAAGAGCTACCTGAGACTGGTTAATTTGTTAAGAAAATAGGTTTAATCCTCTCAAAGTTCCACAGGCAGTACAGGAAGCATGGCTAGGAGGCCTCAGGAAACATACAATCATGACGGAAGCAAGCAGATCTTCACATGTCAGGGCAGGAGAGAGAGAGCGAGCAAAAGAGGAAGCACCACACACTTTCAAACCCCCAGATCTCACAAGAACTCGCTATCCTGAGAGCAGCATGGGGAAAACTGCCCTCATGATCCAACCACCTCTCACCAGGTCCCTCCCTAGCTCCAAGGATTACTATTTAGTGTGAGATTTGGGTGGGGACACAGAGCCAAACCGTATCAGGGTACAAGTGCATGCATAGCTTGTGTAGTGGTGAAGTCAGGGCATTTAGAGCATCCATTACTGGAATGACGTATGTTGTACCTATCCAAATATTATTTTTAATACACTTTAGAAAATCTCAAATATATATAAAAGTTGCCACTTGCACTACAATAAAATGTTCCCTCCCCAACCATTTCAGAATAAGTTGAGGTCACAATGTTCCATTGCCCTCAGATGGCCTCAGTGTACATTTTTAATGAGGGCTTTCTCCCACACAGTTATAAAATGCATATCTGGGTCAGGAAAATAACATTGTTACATTATACATTATGTAATAATAAATTACGGAATATTACCACTATCTAATCCTTAGGCCCAGTTTAGCATTAACCCTTAGCCTCAACTTTAGCAAGATGATGAATATACTGATTAATAGAATCAAATAAATAGCCTTTCCATATGACTATGATAACTAATTATAAGATGTACTTTAGAAACATTTCTCACATATGAGGGGGCTTTAAAAAGTTTATGAGAAATGGAATTAAGATATAAAAGTTTAAAATACGATTTTATTTTTCAACATGAGTTCCATCAAGTTCCAGACACTTTTGTAAGCAATGATACCATGATTTAGTCCATCCCTAAAGAAATGAGTGTCCTGGGAATTTAACCATGTCAGTGCAGTTTTTTTTTCACATTATTCACTGGAAAAAAATGGGTGCCCTTTATAGATTTTTTAAATATGAGGAAGCAAAGAAGTCAGAAGGAGCCAAATCAGAACTCTAAGGTGAATGCTTAAAGATTTCCCATCGAAACTCTTGCAAAATTGCCCTTACTTGTTGAGAGGAATGAGCAGGAGCATTGTTGTGGTGGAGGAGGACTCTCTGGTGAAGCTTTCTCAGGTGTCTTTCTTTTTAAACTTTGGCTTTTTCAAAACACTCTCATAAAAAGCAGATGTTACCGTTCTCTGGCCTTTCAAGAAGTCAACAAGCACAACGCCGAGAGCATCCACAAACACTGTTGCCATGGCCTTTGCTCTTGGCTGGTCTGCTTGTGCTGCGATAGGGCCTCTTCTACCCTCAGTGGCCATTGCTTTGATGGTGCTTTGTCTTCAGAATGGTACTAGGAAAGCTGTGTTTCAGCTCCTGTGGCAGTTCTTTGCAGAAATGCTCCTGATGTTGACCCCATTTTAAAAATTCCCATTGAAAGCTCTGCTCTTGTCTGCAGCACAATGGTTTTGGCGCCCATGGAGTGGGAAGGTTGCGCAGCGTCATTTTTTCAGTCAGATTTGTGAAGCTGAACCCATTCAGATGTCTATAGTGTTTGCTATTGTTTCTGCTATTCATCATCAATCCTCTTCAATTACTGCATGAATAAAACAATTTTTTTTCTCAAACATTGATGTAGACAGTGTGCTGCAGAGGGCTTCATCTTCAAAATTATCTCATCACTTCTTAAAGCAAGTTATCCATTTGTAAACCACTGATTTCTCTGGGGATAATGTCTCCATAAATCTTTTCATAAAGCATCAATGATTTCATCATTTTTCCACCCAAATATTTGAGATTGGGTGCAGTGGTTCACACCTGTAACCCCAACACTTTGGGAGGCCAAGGTAGGAGGATTGCCTAAGACCGTTTTGAGATCAGCCTGGGCAACATAGCAAAACTTCATCTCTGCAAAAAAATTTTTTTTTAAAAGCTGGGTGTGATGGGATACACCCGTCATTCCAGCTACTGGGGAGGCTGAAGTGGGAGGATTACTTGAAACCAATGGTTTGAGGTTACAGTGAGCTGTGATCATGTTATTGCACTCCAACCTGGGTAACAGAGTAAGACCTTATCTCTAAAAAAAATAAAAATTTAAAAATTTTAAAAAGTTGTTTGTTTTGGCTTCTGTTCTAGCAGAATTCATGTTGCTCTGACAGGCATGCTTTTCAAACTGATGTCTTATCCTTCTTAGTGCCTCAAACTATATCCCGTTCAGACATATTATAACAAGTTAGAATCTATTTATTTTAGTGCAAAGAAATTGAATTCCCTATATAGTTTTTTCATAATATGCATTTTTCATGGACTTTTTGAAGACCCCTCATAATGGCAAAACTACACTATACTAGGGATGTAACCCTAACACACCCAGTAGAAAATATACAGAATATGTCTGGTTTTAAGAAAGTGTAATAAAGTTGGGTATTTCCTCTTCACTATTCAGAAGTGGCCGCAAAGCTGAAAGAATAAGAAACAGAAATGCTTACTCTATTACATAACATAGGAATACATTTGAAGCCCTAATGCTCTGAACAGGAGAAAGAGCTGCTGAAGACAGTAAATTCCCCTTGTAATGGATGAAGTTGTGGAGGGAAGATACACTGTTTAGTTAAAAAAATAAAATGAAAAGAAACAGCGCAGAATGACTTCTATAATATCGTTGAACTTATGTGTTAAAGTTTTTAAAGTAAAACAAGTTGCAGTAAGCAAAAGTTAATTTATTATTGAAGAAAGAAAAATATTTTAAATAATTTTAATCTAACCTAAGTGTACAGTGTTTATGAAGTCTGCAGGAGTATATGGTCGTGTCTTAGAACTTCACATTCACTCTCGTGTCATCCAGAGCAACCTGCAGTCCTGCAAGCTCCATTCATGGTAAGTACCCTATACAGGTGTGCCATTTTTAAGCTGTTAGACTTATTTTTACGGTATCTCCTCTATGCTTAGATACACAAATACTATTGTGTTACAGTTGCCGACTATATTCAGTACAGTCACATGCTGTACAAGTTTGTAGCCTAGGAGGAACAGGCTGTACCATCTAGCCTAGCTGTGTAGTAGCTCATACCATCTAGGTTTGTGTAAGCATACTCTCTGATGTTCACAAGACAAAATCGACTAACAATGCATTTTTCAGAATGTATTCCCATGTGACTGTATTTTCTAGGAGAACACATGCACGTAACTGCATGAAAGATCTGAAAAGTCCACACCACTTGATAAAAGGGTACCTATGGGAAGCAGAGGCAGGCACTGGGAAGGCACAAGTACTCAAGGGGAACTTCTTTAGCTTTATTACCATGTTTTCTTTTTTTGGAATTACGTTAAAATGCACTTGCAGTGCTTCTGTCATTGAAAAGCTAATTTAATGACGGTCCCTCCTCTTGTCAAGCAGTAGAGATCAGAGCAGGACAAATTCTTGTCCTTTCATGTATCCAGCTGACATCAACCTGTAGAAACATCACTGAAAATGGTCTGAATGGAAACTATTATAATTCTAGGAGAAATAGAAGATGGAGAAATAGTTACTACAGCCACGTCGGTGTACAGTAAACTCAGGACTTCAGTGAAGGTGAGCTGCAGACTGCATCCAGAGGAACTCTGATAAAAATCTAAAACACATGGCATTCTGGGGACACTGGCACACACTTTCTCAGAGGAGGACTTCCATCATTAAAATGAAACTTAAACTATAATAATCTCGAATCATTCCCATTCCTATGAGCTCTGTTTGTCTTTATTATTGCTATGCCGTGTATGTTTAAAATAGAGGTTTCCTTATTCCTAGCTACTAACCAACCTGTTGCAGTCTGACTTCTGCCTTTGGAATTGCTCCTGCCATGTCCATCAAAGACATAGCAGTTGCCAAACTTGAGAGCCATTTTTTCAGACCTTTAAAGAATTTTCTTAGACACTGATTCTGCTGAGAGTCCCTCCTGGACTCTCCTCCCTTGCTCTACAAGGCTATAACATCTCTGGCTTTCTTCTTATCTCTCTATGAATTCCTTGGCCTCTTTTACCTGCTATTCTTTTCTTCTGCCTGTTTCTTAAGTATTGGTGTCCCTTGAGCTCAGTTCTGGGTCCCTGTGAGAATTGCCAAAATGGCCCAAATTCTGCCTCCACCCACCCCACCCACAGCCCTCACAGTATGACTTTGTAGGGTGGAGTCTGTTTCCCCATTCCTGGAATCAGGGTTGGCCCTGAAGAGGACGTGATGCTCTATCAGGTCTGGACCGAGGCCTTGCGTGCATCATTTCCATCCTAAAGTCTGCCCAGCAGCAACAGAGCAAGCCTGAGCTGATTGGCGAGCTGTGCAATTGCAGGGTCAGATCCTATTTGACCTTGCAATCCATGTCCCGACCAATTGCCGTCAGCCCTAGAAATAGAATTACTTAGTTGACCAGCCGCTGAACCTAGACTTCTGAGAGAGTTCAGCCAGGAAAAAAAAACTATCCAGCCGAGTACAGTCCAAACAGCTGACCCACAGATTTATGAGCTAAATCAATGCTTGTTTATTATGTAGCAAAAAGTCAACTGTTACATCCTCTTCTCAGTTTTGGGGGGCCTCCTTACTCACAGGCATGACTTCAGCTTCTACGACCTGATGATGATTCTAACACAGTGCCAAAAAATGTTTTGATGAGATGAAGACACAGGCTTTTGAGACCATGCTTTTGAAGAATATTCATTCTCTGGATTTCTTAGCTCCAATACATCCTTATTTAGGACTTCCTCCTTTCATTATAGTCTGGACTTGATGTTATAACTATGGTTATAATTTTTAAACTTACAATGACTTATTTGAACAAAATAGTTGGAAAAATCAGAAACTGAAAGAAAACATTCAGTGCTAGCTTTTGCTGCTTACTAATGTATTTGACTAAAACCCACACTACACTTGAAAATAAATCCTAATGTGGGTGTCTGGCTTAGTGCACATGAATGTGGAGCCTACCCCAGTCAACAGTGGTGCCTAGCAAACCACCTCCACATTTAGTAATTACATAAAACTCCATCTTCTTAGGCTCACAAGGTTGGGGATTTGGAAAGGGCTTGGCAGGGACAGTTTATCTCCACCCCATGGTGTCTGGGCCTCAGATAGGAAGGTAAGAAGGCTGAGGGGGTAAGACAATGGCTCAGGACTAGAATATTCTGGAGGCAACTTCACTAACACGTCTGTGGCTGACACTGGCCATTGGCTGAACTTCAGCTGGATGCTGGGCCACTCTCCAAGTGCTCTGTCTGCCTCGGGCTGGTTTGGGCTTCCTCACAGCATGGTAGCTAGGTTCCCAGAAGAGGCATCTCAAGAAAGCCAGGTTGAAATGCTTGGCATCTTTACAATGTCATCTAGCCTCAGAGGTCACATAACATCAGTTTAGCCACACTCTTAGTGAAGGCTATAATGAAATCAGCTCAAATTCTAGTGTAGGAGACTGCTTGCTCAATAGAAGGAGTGAGTGTCAAGGTCACACTCTTTTTTGTGTGTGTGTGTGTGCGTGTTTTATTTTTAAAGCACATTGAATGGATGACATTGCCATGGTGATTCTTGGAAATTACAGTCTGAAACTGAAGCATATGCAAAATGCATCTGGGAGGAGGATCCAAGATGGCTGAATAGGAACAGCTTTGGAGCACAGTTCCCAGCGAGAACAGCACAGAGGGTGAGTGGTCACTGCGTTTCCATACAAGTCCACTGCCCAAAGACCAGGAGATTCCCAGGCCAAAAAGTGCCATGAGTTTTCAGCATGACGGTTTCAGCTGGTGCTGGGTCAGCACACAGACACACAAATCTGGGTGGCTGTTTCCACTGGCACCTGGAATGCCTGGGAGACAGAGCTGCCCATTCAACTGAAAGGGAGGGGGCTGAGACAGGGAGCCAGGTGATCTGGCTTGGCGGGTACCACCCCCACAAAACAAGCAAGCTGAAATGCTCTGGATTGAGAGTTTACCAGCAAGCGCAGCTGGACCCAGGACGGTCCAGCTCACTGGGGGGAAGGGTGTCCCCCTCTACTGAGGCAGTCCACCACTACCAAGGCAGTTCACACAGTAGCTGGGCAGAGCCTGCAGCAGCTCAGTAACACCTCTGCTGGCAGACTGTGACTAGACTACTCCATGTGGGGCAGTGCATCTATGAAAAAAGGCAGCAGCATGACAGGAACTTATAAATAAAGCCAACCTTCCTAGGACAGAGCACCTGGGAAAAGAGGCTGTTATGAGTTCAGCTGCAGCAGACTTAAATGTACCTGACCAGCAGCTCTGCAGGGAACAGCGGAGCTCCCAGCACAGCACTTGAGCTCCTGTAAGGGACAGACTGTCTCCTCAAGCAACTCTCCAATCCCCACATACCCAAAGAGACACCTCATAAAGGAGAGCTCAGGCTGACATCTGGTGGGTACCCTTCTGGGATGAGGATAACAGCAGAAGAAACCAGCAGCAACCCTTACTGTTCTGCAGACCCTGCAGGTGATCCTCAGGCAAGCAGGGTCCTGAGTGGACCTCCAGCAGTCCTGCAGCAGAGGGGCCTGACTGTTAGAAGGAAAACTAAGAAGCAGAAAGAAAGAGCTTCAACATCAACAAAAAGGACTTCCACTCAGAGACCCCATCCAAGTCACCAACTACAAAGACCACAGGTAGATAAAGCCACTCAGATGGAAAGAAACCAGCGCAAAAAGGATGAAAACACCAAAAACTAGAACACCTCTCCTCCTCCAAGGGATTACAACTCATCACCAGCAAGGAACAAAGCTGGATGCAGAATGAATCTGATGAATTGACTGACAGAAACAGGCTTCAGAAGGTGGGTAATAAGAAACTTCTCTGAGTTAAAAGAACACGTGCTAACCCAATGCAAAGAAACTAAGAACCTAGAAAAAAGGTTAGATGAGATGCTAACTAGAATAAACAGCTTAGAGAAGCATATAAACGATTTGATGGAGCTGAAAAACACAGCACGAGAACTTTGTGAAGCATACACAAGTTTCAATAGCTGAATCGACCAAGCAGAAGAAAGGATATCAGAGATTGAAGATCAACTCAATGAAATAAAGCAAGAAGGCAAGAATACAGAAAAAAGAGTGAAAAGAAATGAACAAAGCCTCCAAAAATATGAGATTATGTGAAAAGACCTAATCTACATTCGATAGGTGTACCTGAATGTGATGGAGAGAATGAATCCAAGCTGGAAAACACTCTTCAGGATATTATCCAGAACTTCCCCAACCTAGCAAGGCAGGCCAACATTCAAGTCCAGGAAATACAGAGAACACCATAAAGCTATTCCTCAAGAAGAGCAACCCCAGGGCACATAATCGTCAGATTCACCAGGGTTGAAATGAAGGAAAAAATGCTAAGAGCAGCAAGAGAGAAAGGTCGGGTTACCCACAAAGGGAAGCCCATCAGACTCACAGCAGATCTCTCCACAGAAACCCTATAAGCCAGAAGAGAGTGGGGGCCAATTTTCAACATCCTTAAAGAAAAGAACTTTCAACTTAGAATTTCATATCCAGCCAAATTAAGACTCATAAGCAAAGGAGAAAGAAAATCTTTTATGGACAAGCAATTGCTGAGAGATTTTGTCACCATCAGGCCTGCCTTACAAGAGCTCCTGAAAGAAGCACTAAACAGGAAAGGAACAACCAGTACCAGCCCCTCAAAAATGCACCAAATGGTAAAGACCATTGACACAATGAAGAAAATGTGTCAACTAACAGGCAAAACATCCAGCTAGCATCAAAATGGCAGGATCAAAATCACGCATAACAATATTAACCTTAAATGTAAATGGACTAAATGCACCAATCAAAAGACACAGACTGGCAAATTGGATAAAAATCAAAACCCATTGGTGTGCTGTATTCAGGAAACCCATCTCATGTGCAAGGACACACATAGGCTAAAAATAAAGGGATAGAGGAAGATTTACCAAGCAAATGGAGAGCAAAAAAAAAGCAGGAGTTGCAATCTTAGTCTTTGATGAAATGGACTTTAAACCAACAAAGATCAAAAGAGACAAAGAAGGGCATTACATAATGGAAGAAGGACCAATGCATCAAGGAGAGCTAACGATCCTAAATATATATGCACCCAATACAGGGGCACCCAGGTACATAAAGCAAGTTCTTAATGACCTACAAAGAGACTTAGACTCCCACACAATAATAGTGGGAGACTTTAACACTCCACTGTCAATATTAGACAGATCAATGAGACAGAAAATTTAACAAGATATTCAGGACTTGAACTCAGATCTGGACCAATCAGACCTAACAGACAGCTACAGAAATCTCCACCACAAATACACAGAATATACATTTTTCTCAGCACCACATCACACCTACTCTAAAATTGACTACATAATTGGAAGTAAATCACTCCTCAGCAAATGCAAAAGAACAGAAATCATAACAAATAGTCTCTCAGACCACAGTGCAATCAAATTAAAACTCAGAATTAAGAAACTAACTCAGAACTGCAGAACTTCATGGAAACTGAACAATTGGCTCCTGAATGTCAACTGGATAAACAATGAAATGAAGGCAGAAATAAACGAGAATGAAGACACAATGTACCAGAATCTCTGGGACACATTTAAAGTGGTGTCTAGAGGGAAATTTATAGCAACAAATGCCCACAGGAGAAGTGAGGAAAGATCTAAAATCAACACCCTATCATCAAAATTGAAAGAGCTAGAGGAGCAAGATCAAAAAAACTCAAAAGCTAGCAGAAGACAAGAAATACCTAAGATCAGAGCAGAACTGAAAGAGATAGAGACACGAAAACCCATCCAAAAAATCAATAAATCCAGGAGCTGGTTTTTTGAAAAGATCAACAAAATAGACAGACCGCTAGTCAGATTAATAAAAAAGAAAAGGGAGAAGAATCAAATAGATGCAACACAAAATGATAAAGGGGATATCACCACTGATTCCACAGAAATACAAACCATCATCAGAGATTACTACAAACAACTCTATGCACATAAACCAGTAAACTTGGAAGAAATGGATAAATTCCTGGACACTTGCACCCTCCCAAGCCTAAACCAGGAAGAAGTTGAAACCTTGAACAGACCAATAACAAGGGCTGAAGTTGAGGCAGCAATTAATAGCCTACCAACCAAAAAAATTCCAGGTCCAGACTGGTTCACAGCTGAATTCTTCCAGATGTATGAAGAGGAGCTGGCACCATTCCTTCTGAAACTATTCCAAACAACACAAAAAGAGGGAATCCTTCCCAGATCATTTTATGAGACCAACATCATCCTGATACCAAAACCTGGCAGAGACTCAACAACAACAAAAAAAGAAAACTTCAGGCCAATATCCATGATGAACATTGATGGAAAAATCTTCAATAAAATACTGGCAAACCGATTACAACAGCACATCAAGGAGCTTATCCATCACAATCAATTATGCTTCATTCCGGGGATGCAAGGCTGTTTCAACATACACAAGTCTATAAACATAATCCACCACATAAACAGAACCAAAGACAAAAACCACATGATTATCTCAATAGATGCAGAGAAGGCCTTCGACAAAATTCAACAGCCCTTTATACTAAAAACTCTCAATAAACTAGGTATCGAAAGAACATATCTCAAAATAATAAAAGCTATTTACAACAAACCTACAGCCAATATCATACTGAATGGGCAAAAACTGGAAGCATTCCCTTTGAAATCCAGCACTAGACAAGGATGCCCTCTGTCACCACTCCTATTCAGTATAGTATTGGAAGTTCTAGCCAGAGAAATTAGGCAAGAAAAAAAAATAAAGGGTATTCAATTAGGAAAGGAGAAAGTCAAATTGTCTCTATTTGCAGATGACATGATTGTATATTTAGAAGACCCTATCATCTCAGCCCAAAATCTCCTTAAACTGAAAAGCAACTTCAGCAAAGTCTCAGGATACAAAATCAATGTGTGGAAATCACAAGCACTTCTATACATCAATAACAGACTAAT
>CAUYLG010021148.1:0-23671 GCA_963573385.1 Cacajao melanocephalus | reverse complement strand
ACCTCTGATATCCTTTCTTCTGCTTGGTCAATTCGGCTGTTGAAACTTGTGCATGCTTTGCGAAGTTCTCGTGTTGTGTTTTTCAGCTCCATCAATTCATTTATATTCCTCTCTAAGTTGTCCATTCTAGTTAGTATTTCGTTAAATCTTCTTTCAAGGTTCTTAGTTTCTTTGCATTGGGTTAGTACATGTTCTTTTAGCTCACAGAAGTTTCTTATTATCCACCTTTTGAAGCCTGATTCTGTCAGTTCATCACACTCATTCTCTGTCAGGCCTTGTTCTCTTGCTGATGAGGAGCTGCAATCCCCTGTAGGAGGAGAGGCATTCTGATTTCGGGTGTTTTCATCCTTTTTGCACTGGTGTCTTCCCATTTTTGTGGATTTATCCACCTGTCGTCTTTGTAATTGCTGACTTTCAGATTGGGTCTGAGTGGACGTCCGGTTTGTTGGTGATGAAGTTTTTTCTGTTTCTTAGTTTTCCTTCGGCGGACGCCCTTTCCCCACAGATCTAGGCCTTCTCGGGTTCAGCTGTGCTTACTGTGAAACTCTCAGTCCTCAGCGCTTCCAATTGCTGTTCTCCTTGTGGGGATGGGACCAGCCGAGCCTGACTCAAAGGGCACTCAGTCCCATATGCTCCGCACTGAGAAGTGCTGTGCCGTGCCGGGGCGCCGGTAAAACAGCCGTGCCGGCCAAAAGAGTCGCGCTGGCGACCCGTGTGGCTCCTCTGCTGGGTAGCTCCCAGTGTGTGGGCAACAGAAATTTGTCTGAAATCGCGGCATCCACTTGCTCTCTGTGCTTTCACTGGGAGCTACAATCCTGAGCTGCTGCTAATCGGCCATCGTGGATCTCTCTCCCTTGCAGTTTATTTTTATTATTTATTGATACATAATAGTCATACATATTTTGAGAGTGTATATGATACTTTGATATATGCATACAGTGTGTAATGATCAAATCAGTGTATTAACCAAAAAGGTAACTCAATCAGTAGAGGTTTATTATGCCAATGTTTAAGGATGCACCTGGGAAAAACACAGGTCACAAGAGCATCTGTTACTTGTGCTTTCCAAAATATGGTTTCTAGAACTCAGTACTGAAGAGTAAAGAGCAAGCAGAAGGGACAAAGGAAGGTAAGGGAGGCAGTGAGAAAAATGGCTACGTTTTTGTGAGGCTCACTAAATCTGTGTTTTACATAAGGTAAGGTAAACATTTGAAAAAACAGAGTAAAGAGTCAGTTATGCATCCATCTTGCAGTAGGGGAAGGAGTAATTTTTTTTAATTTAAAAATGTCATTTTATTCCCTTGGATTATTACTATTATTGTTTTTCTTAAACGTTTATTTCAAGTTCAGGGGTACATTTTGTTACATAGGCAAACATGTGCTATGGTGGTTTGCTGCACAGATCATCCCATCACCTAGGTATTAAGCCAACATCCATTAGCTATTCTTCCTGATGCTCTCCTCAACACCCCTATAGGCCCCAGTGTGTTGTTCCCCCCAGTGTGTCCATGTGTTCTCATCATTCAGCTCCCACTTGTAAGTGAGAACACATGGTATTCAGTCTTCTATTCCTGCATTAGTTTACTGAGGATAATGGCTGCCAACTCCATCCATGTCCCTGCAAAAGACATGGTTGAAGGAGTGATTTTTTTGTCTTGTCCCTGTTCTGAACCTGGGAAGGTAAGTTTGTAATTGACATTGTCAGTGTGAGATTTAACAGAACTCAGTTTTAAGAATTAAACTTAGGTTGCACACCAAAGGTTACAGCTGGCATGTGCTGGTTTTATAGGGGGATATGTATCCTGAAAGGTTTTAGTGACTAGGAAGGCATTTTCTTGTGAGAAATTTGTGAGGGAGGTATATGTCCTTTAGCTGCTGTGGGACCCTGACTTAACATGTAATGCTATGACACAGGGTTGTGAAATTATAGCTATGGAGGGAAAGAGGAGGAAGGAAAGGCAGTGTTGCATGACTCATTTTCTAGGTTTAACGTTCCCTTTGGTATAATGAGTTTGGGGTCCCAAGATTTTATTGTCTTTGACTAGAGTAATTAGGATAGTCATCACCTCAACATTTTTTTATGTTGAGAACATCCCAATTCTTCTGTTTTAATCTATACAATAAATTGTTGTTAACTATAGTCACCCTACTATGTTATTCAACACTAGATCTTATTCTTTCTGTTTAACTATAGTTTTGTACCCATTAACCAACCTCTCTTAATCCCCACCTCTCCTTCCTAGCCTCTGGTAACCACTAATCAAGTCTCTACTTTCACGAGACTCACCCTTTTAGCTCCCACATATGAGTGAGAACATACAGCATTTGTCTTTCTGTGCTTGCCTTATTTCATTTAACATAATGACCTCCAGTTCTATCCATGTTTTTGCAAATGACAGGATTTCATTTTTTATAACCAAATAATATTAATAATATTCCATTATGTACATGCAGTTCATTATCTGTTCATCTGTTGATAGACACTTAGGTTGATTTTTTTTTTTTTTTTGCCTTTGTTTATTGAGTGTTTTGTAAGCATTTTGTTTCACAAAAATCTCCAACTGAAGTTAATAATATGATATTGTGAAATATATATTTGGTCTTCGACCCCATTTCCTTGGCATACAACTCCTAAAATCCTTAGAACCTCCACAATAATGCCTGTTTGTGTGCTAGTGATTGACTGATGGCTGACGGCCCCTATGTAGTTTCAGGATGCGGGTTGTTTACCTGAAAGACCAAGGCACCATTAGAGGGGTGGAACTTTCAGCCTCACCCCTATCTCTGGGGAGAGAAGAGAGGCTGAGGGTTAAATTGATCACCAGTGGCCAATGATTTAATCAATCATACCTATGTAATGAGGCTTTCATAAAAAACTCAGAAGCCCTGTGTTTGGAGAGCTTCTAGATGACTGAACAAGTGGAGGTTTCTGGAAGGTTGTGCCTGGGGTGGGCGTGGAAACTGTGTTTCTTCCACCATAACTCGCCCTATGCATCTCTTACATCTAGCTGTTCATTTGTATCCCTGGTAATATCCTTCATAATAAACTGGTAAACATGTTTCTGGAGTTCTGTGGCCACTCTAGCAAACTCATAGAACCCAGAGGCGATTGTCAGAACCCCAACTTGAAGCTTTTCCATCAGCTGTTCTGGAGGCCCAGACTTGTGACTGGTGTGGCCATGGGGTTTGTGATACTGAGCCCTCAACCTGTGAGATCTAACACCATCTCCTGGTTGGAGGACACCCGGCTGTTCTCCATTGAAGAACTTATTTCTTGCTTGGTGTGTGGGGAGAAACTGCCACACATTTGGTTGCACAAGTCTTCCGTGGTGATTGTTGTGGTGTGAGAGCAGAGGAAAAACAGTTTGAGTTTTTTACTCTCAGACAGCTCCATAAAAATCTGTGACTACGCCAGTGAGCATTGGCAAAGAACAAAAAAGTCATTCAATTTCTTTTACCAGTTCCATAAACTGGAAGTGATTCATAGCATTTGCACACATATTTGTAATGTTTTTGACAGCTATATCCATGACACTTCTCATAGTCTGCTTTAGAAAGTCCTGCACAGTATTTTCCACTCAATTCTGCATCAGTAGTATACCTTCTTTTTAAATTAAAAACTTGTCCATTCTATGTTAATCTAGAAAGATAATTTTATTATAATGTAATCAAAACAGTAATAAATATTTCAGATTAATCATCAATTACAGTTTACATAGGTTATCACTAATTTGTGCTGTCTGCATTGAGGACTAAGCTCTGATTTTTTTTTTATCTTGCTCAAATTCCTATCTAAGGAGTCTGGGGAGTCATGCCCTTATAAACCATACATTCTCATCAGATGGGTTTTATTTAACCCTGTATATCATGGCTTACTTTCCAGTCTGACTCTGGGATAACATAGAAGAAAATAAAAATATTTTACCCCAAAACATGTTTCTCTGCCATATCTTGAAATGTCCCCGCAAAGCCTTCCCTTATGGGAAAAAATCCACATTCTATAGAGAATCTACTTTCCCCTTGTTTGCCTTCCTTCCTTTCCAGATCCAGGCACCCTTTTAGGTCCGATAAGAAACATTTTACAACCTGTTCTCTCTGAGGTCTGCTATCTGAGAGCTTCCTCTGCACAATAAAACGTAGTCTCCGCAATCCTTTATCTTAACCTGAACATACATTTCCTTTCTATTGATCCCAGGTCTTCAGATAAACTCAACTAATTGTAAACTAGAAAATGTTTATAGCCTGGAACCCCCCTGCCTCCTTCACCACTTTGTGTTGTCCTGCTTTTCTAAACCAAACCAATGTATTTCTTAAATGTATTTCTTAAATGTATTTGGTTGATGTCTCATGCCTCTCTAAAATATATAAATCTATAATATATATAAAATATATAAATATATATATATATATATATAATATATATAAAACTAAGCTATACCCCGACCACCTTGGCACATGTTCTCAGGGCTTCCTGAGGGCTGTGTCATAGGCCATTGTCATGGTTATTTGGCTCAGAATAAATCTCTGAAAATATTTTATACAGAGTTTGACTTTTCTCATCAACAACATGATATATTCAAATATATTATAATCTGCTTCTTTGATTTAGTGCTGCTTGGAGTAGACCATGTTATGGATGTGTTGTATGATTTTAACTGCAGCTGCTGTGCTTTTAGATTGCTTCCACTCTGCAACTACATAGAATGCTTCATTGCTCCCATGTGCATTTTGAGTATTTTTCTAGGGTAGATTCTGAGACATAAAATTACTACAGTTTTAGAAGATTTCTTAGTCATGTAAAATATTAGTAGATACTCCCAGATCACTATCCAAAATGTCATTTTACACTCCCTTCAACAGTACAGAAGAATACTCCTTCTCTTGTATCCTTATCCACTCTTGGCATTTTTTTTTCTTTTCTTTCTTTCTTTTCTTTTCTTTCTTTTTTTTCTTTTTAGGCTCTGTCATCCAGGCTGGAGTGCAGTTGTATGATCATGGCTCACTGCAGCCTCAACCTCTTGGGCTCAAGTGGTCTTTCCACCACAGGTTCCTGAGTAGCTGGGACTATAGGCACATGCCACCATACCTGGCTAATTTTTGTATTTTTAGTAGACACGGGGTTTCTCCATGTTGCCCAGGCTGGTTTTGAACTCCTGTGCTCAAGTGACCCTCGGCCTCTCAAAACTGTGGGATTATAGGCCCATGTGCTACTGAGCCTGGCCTCACTCTTGGCATTTTAAGTCTTAAAAAATTTTGCCAATCTATGAATGAAAATCATTTTTAGTATACATTTCCCTGATAACTAATGAGATTGAACATTTTTTTCATATTTTAGTAGTATTTAATTCTTAATACTTGTATTTCTTCAGAAAAGAACAAAATAATTATCTAAACAAAATACATACCCTATGTTCTTTCCTTGGTTCTCTTTTAATGTTGTGAAAGCTCAGAAAATGCTAGAAATGCTAGAATGATTTTGAGTACCTGTGGTCCAGTTGTTGTTGGGGCAAGTCGATTTTCTTTTTGCATCTCTATGGACAATAATCATTTGCATTGCTGATTTCTAAAATTTACAGAGCTGTAAAACTGCTCAAAGACAACGAAAGGAAAGAACTATTATAGAATCAAATTACTCAGTGGGGTATACCAGACAACACCTAGCATTCCATAGGACATCCAGCAGTCTTTCACTGGTTTTCTGAAAGATAATACCTTTAAAGCTTCTAACACATTGCCTGGCTTGCAGTGAGAGCTCATTAATTTGCTTCTCCATTGTTAAAAGAATGAAAAACAAGATAATTGAGAATTTATAGCATTTCTGTGGAACTACAGTTCCTTGGATAGGTGCTGTATCTAGATTGACTTTTGATTTCATTGGGTCTTGCATAGTGCCTGGGAGCATTTTTATACATGGTCAGTAATTAAAAAATTTCTTTCCCCATCTCTTAATACTATCACAGTTGTTCAGTAATAGTTTGATTGGATAGAACTGTGTTCAAGTATGTTCTGATTTATTCCCCTATCTGGAAAAACATGTATATTGTGAGAAAATAGGCTTGTCTTACTTACATTATTATGTATCATGTATTTTCATACTAGGGTTAACAAATATATTCTAAGCACCGAAACTGGTGGCCTTGAAATGGCTAGACTAGCTGTTTCCTTTCATAGTCCAAACTCTGTGAATATAGCTAAATAAAAAATCTGGCTCTATTATAATAGCAAATGCGATTTCGTATGTGGAGTCTTAAGGCGTGATTATACTGTTTCTCACCATGAATAGTGATTTTTTACACATGATAAGGCAGGCTAGCATATTCACATACATTACGGCTAGAATAATCCATTGCTTTAAAAACATGATTTTTACCTGCTTTTTAGATTGAGTGTTCTATAAAAATTTCTTCTTAACTGAAAAAAATATGCAGAGGCTAATGTAGACTGTAAAATGAAGGAGAAGCTTAGCTTTACTGTGGAGTCTGGGTCTGGGTGTAACCTAACTAGCTAGAGGATATGCAATTCCTGATTGACAGCAGGTCCAGCATTATGCAGATTTTGTAAGGGAGAACACTCAGCTCAGAAACAGTGATGAGAGGCTCTGTTAGGAATTACTACATTCACTACTCATATCTTTTAGTTTTCTGTCTACTGGATTGTAAATAAATAGCACAAAACAGTTCCTTTTTTGTTTTTATTAAAGTGATACTGCAATGCAGTTCAGTCTGTCAGCTAGACATACATGTGTGAAATTTGATATTCTCACTAAATTAGCTAATTTTTAGCTGTGTTCCATGCTTATCTCTAGACCTTTGTGTATTAAATCCTGTCTCGAGCTGTTCCCTTTATACACAAGTGTGTTTTGCTTGTGCCTTCCTGTCTTCTTCAGTGAGAAGCTTTATGTAGGTCAGGCTTGGCTTAAGCAGATTTCCTGAACCTGCGTCAGCTTAAGCTGGAGGAATTTTAATAAACCCTCCCCTGTAGGCGTGGGCCTAAATGAGGCTAGCCTAGTTAAGCCTGATCTTTTTCTGTTTGTGAAAAGAGCTGAGCAGAGCTGAAGGCTGCATGGTGGTTTCAGAAACTGCCTACTTAATTTGAAAAGAACAATGGTAGGAAAGGCTAGATCTTCCAATTTTACCTTATCTGAAAAGCTTGATTTGCTAAAGCTAGTGAAGCCATATGTGAAAATTCTCGAAGAACACACTAATAAACATTCAGTAATAGTGGAAAAGAATAGATGTTGGGATATCATAGCAGTTAACTATAATGCAATTGGAGTAGACCGCCCTCCTCGAACAGCACAAGGCCTACGCACCCTTTACAAAAGGCTCAAAGAATATGCCAAACAGGAACTATTGCAGCAAAAAGAGACCCAATCAGATTTTAAAAGCAATATTTCTGAGCCAACCAAGAAAGTTATGGAGATGATTCCCCAGATTTCCAGTTTTTGCCTGGTAAGAGACAGGAACCACATACAAAGGTAAGCTTTATTTTATTTTGTTATGGAAAATTATGGCGCCTCCTATCCATTGGGCTTTGGCTTAGTTGTGACAGAGATATGCATAGTAAGCATCCCCACAACGGGAGCAATGAATAGTGTCTTTGTTTTGCATTTTTTAAAAAGAGAAAAGTGAGGCTATAAGGAATTTTTCTGTTGCATTTAAGCTACTTTTTAACTGTCTTCCCCTCCCCCTTCCCTCTTGTAGTTTCTAAAAGTAAAGGTTAGGGAGGAATAAGTGGAATGAAATTTGTGACATCACTTCATAAACTTTTTAAGCTTTAAAATTAAATTATTTAGTTTGCTTCTGAGAGATACTTTTTTTAAATTTAAGATTACATTTCACTGGAATTTTCAATTTTATATAAAATTTATATAAAGTTAGCAGTTTCTAGAGAAATGGAACCTTTGCTTTTTTATGAATTGTCATTGTCTACACTTATTGAATATGCATTAACTAAGAAATAGAACTAAAATCAATAAGTAAACTTGTTAATGGCATGATTGTGTATTTAAAGACAATTTAAATTATTTTTCTAACACGTTTAAAATAAAGATGAACACAACTAAAGGGAGTTAATGCCCAATTAGGGATTCAGTTTACTTAATAAAATTAAGTTTTTGTTGTTTTTATTCCTTAATGGTCTAGTTTCACTTTGATCTTGGGTCATATAGGAAAGAGTAGTAAGCTTTCTCTTACTGTTTTGCAAGGATATCAAATTATGAATTTTAAAATACCCCTAAGAGCAACTGGGTTTTTTTTAGAGTTAGAAGCAGTTTTTTGGTTAAACTTGTGTTCTATGTAACTATTTGCCTTGGAATTTTCTAAATTATTATCTTGCCACTAATTTGAATTGTAACCTCTGGGAAAATATAAAAATGGCAGCTACATTCTTATTCTGAACCATTTAGGGTAATTTAAACAAATTGTAAACTCCTTGTTAGTTTGAGGGGGCTTTCAAACAAAGCTTTACACAATGTGCTTTTCTAGAGGCATTATATAAGCAAATTATTGATTATTGTGAAATCCCTTTGAAATTAGGAGAGAAACAGAAAAAAACACTTTGTAGCCAAGTGTATATATTATTTTGGAAATTTACTAGGAAAGTATTTTTGAGCCTAGCTTCTTACCAGATACTGCTTATTTCTACTTGATAGCACAGTAAAAAAATATCACCAGTGGGAATCCAGGACATGAATACACAGTGGATTAATTCTTGGGGCCACTGGTTAAAATGTTCACTGTGATGACAAATGATGAAATCTCAATAGCTGGATAGGCAGAAAACTACACAGTAAAATTGTTTTATGCTGTGCTGCTTATGCGAATTTTCTCCCCCTTGAACCATAGAGAAAAGTGTTTTTTACATTGCAGGTATAAAACTGTACCTTTTGGCTAGTAGGTATAAGTTTTTATAATTTGAAAACTACATGTAGAAACTAATTTTAGTTAGTTGCATATTTTAAAAATACAGTGAGTATAGAAGAGAATTACATATAGTGAGTATATAAATATACAAGTATCTGGTTACATTTTGACCATTTGTGTGTGTATGTATACAATATTCACACACACACAAAATCTTGGAACATCAATGTTTCTGTGATAAAAATGAGTTAATTTGTGCATTTCTATACCTATGGCTTAAATAATACCAATTTGTTAGATTTTAAAGGGAAGAATATAAGAAACATGCCTCTTAAATTCTTATGTTAGTGTGTCTACATTGACATTTTCTCCATATTGGCTTATTTCTTTAATGTGCTTATATTTATTTGACATCATCCTTGAATCTTAATGTCAGAAGTTTATGATTATTCTGTAATCTTGACTATACTTCTATATAAATATGCCTGTTAATCTTACCACACTCTCCCTTTTTAATAAGGAAAATACTAGTGTTTGCATTAACATACTTAAAAATATATACCTGTTTTGTAAGGCTGTTTATTTCTCTAACTCACATTGACTTTTGTCTTTATTTTTACCTTTCCCTAATATCAGTTTATATTTTGTGTTTTTGTAAACTGGTTTTCAAAGTTCTGATTCTCAGGTTCTTCTGTCATTTTTGTGACCTGCTCTAAAGCTTTTTTTCCTCCTTTTTTACATTGTTATGCCTTTGTTGTAATGTGTTAGCTGAAATGGAATGTTCCAGATATAAGGCATGTTTTTAATTTACTTGGGAGTATAATGTCTATGTTTATACTCTATTGTACATACTAATTTGAAATAGTAAAAACTTAATTTTCATATGCAGTTTTAACCTTTTCCCATTCTAGGTTTTAGCAGAGCTATTAATAGAAGCAGATTTTACTACTTTGAATTACATTTATAATTAATTGTTTTGTTTTTGGAAATCATAAAATAACACAAATAGGGACAAGAACAAAAATGAAGTTATAGAATCTACCAATAGATTTTTCATTATATACTATATATATGTTTCATTTTGTTTTTTAGATAAATATCTGATATTTCTGGCAATTTAATGCCATTAGTAAGTGACATATGGGTAGTTTTAATCTTTCTCCATGCATTCTACTTGAACTTGTTCCAGCATTTTAATTATCCATATATAAAGTATTCTTTTAATTATGTTTCTTATTTGTAAAATCTTCTCCAAATAATATTAAACAAAATATTTCCATTAATGTTCAATAATCTTATTTCCCTCTGTAACTTTTATATTAAGTTAGGCAGAAGCATAATTTAAAAAAAAAAAAAAAAGGCCGGGCGCTATGGCTCACGCCTGTAATCCTAGCACTTTGGGAGGCCGAGGTGGGTGGATCACCTGAGGTCAGGAATTCATGACCAGCCTGGCCATCATGGTGAAACCCCATCTTTATTAAAAAAAAAAAAAAAAAAAACAAGGAGCAGATATTCTTAATTTACAGCTTCATGGCATATAAAATCATGTTTAAAAAACAGAATTTTAAGGTTTATTGCATTTATAATATAACCTGATATGTTGAAGTTTATGCTAAAGCTGTAGTTGTCTCTATTAAAATGCATATTTGGTGGAAATCATCTGTAAATGTAATAAACCTTTAATATATGTGTATAGGCTATTAAAAATATTTTATTAAAAAATCATTTAATTTATTTTTTCAATCATTCAACATATAATGAGCATCTACTAGGTTCTAATTACAGTATCTACTAGGTACTCAGTATGCAGTGGTGGATTAAAACTGTTGCTCTTTTGAACTTTACCTGAACAGTGATTGAAAGACTTAAAGAGCATCTGAGTCATCTGGTTCAGGATAGGTAAAAGGGAAGTGCCATTGCATCTGAAATAAGAAAGTTAGGATATACACAGTCTTTGTGTTTTATTTTTTGGGCAAATGCAGAAATCAGTATCTCCCATAGATGGCCTTTCACTGTCCTCCTAGGAGTTATGGGCCTTGATGGTTTTAAGATGAGTCCAGGAGAGCAGAAACAGGAGGTCTAGGGCTAAGGTCTGGGGATAATAAGACTGAGAATGCATTAAATGGCTCTTTATGCCATTTGAGAACCTCAGGGTTGTGGGGAAAATGGGTGTCTATTTGACAACATTAAAACTGGCTTTTCTTTTTTATTTTCTTCATTGGCCTTGTGTAATATTTATAATTTCCTGCCTCTTTAAGGGGACAATTTTAAAGTTAAGGATGGGGGAGACCTGTAAGTATATATTATTGAAATCCCAATCTTAGTCACTTTAGGGTATTTCAAGTGTTAAGATTTTTTTTGGTTTCATAAGTTTGTTTATAGTTTTAAAACTTTATAATTTAATGTGTGTTAAATATAAAATTACGCTATAAATATACTCTTTTTCTTCATTTGATTTACATATTATAATGCTTTTTTGTGTGCTATAGTGCAAACTTGGATGAGGAGGCACAGGCTGGTACCAGTTCACTACAGGTAATGTTGGATCACCATCCTGTTGCTATTACAGTGGAGGTGAAGCAAGAAGAAGACATTAAACCACTTCCTCCACTGGTTTTAAATTCTCAACAAAGCGATACTTTAGAGCAAAGAGAAGAACATGAATTAGTACATGTTATGGAAAGATCCTTGTCGCCTTCACTTTCCTCTGTTGATATGAGAATGACATCGTCTCCATCTTCTATTCCAAGGAGAGATGATTTTTTTCGGCATGAGAGTGGTGAACACTTTAGGTCACTATTAGGGTATGATCCTCAGATCCTGGAAATGTTGAAAGAGGAGCATCAGATAATTTTAGAAAATCAAAAAAATTTTGGATTGTATGTTCAGGAGAAGAGGGATGGATTGAAAAGAAGGCAGCAGCTAGAGGAAGAACTACTAAGAGCAAAAATTGAAGTGGAGAAGCTAAAAGCAATTCGCTTACGGCATGATCTACCTGAATATAACAGTCTCTAAGATTTTTTTTTTTTCAATTTTGCAATTGGATAATTTTGATTTTGGCCAAATTAATTTGGGAGTATCCTGAAGCAGAATACATGTTCTTAAAAAATGTTGTTAATCTCTATTATGGAAAAACTTTTTTGATATAATTTTCTAATTATTTTATTTTGAGATATTAAAATTTACTGATTGGTTGGCATGGTTATAGTTTTTATTGACTTCTTTTTTTTTTTTTCCTGAGTTTGTTGACCTTACAAAAGATATTTTATTCTGATCACTAAGATATACACAAATACGACAAACACATATTCTTTCAAAGTTCTGAGTCTTCAACATTTTTAGTTAGAACTTTGAAAACTGTAGTTAAAGATTTTTAAGTCAGTCTAATTTAGAAGCTGTGCTAACCTAATACCAAGAAGCTTATCTGTATGATATTGGTTTTTATGCTTTTATCTTTTGAAGGAGTAAATCCTAGGATTTTAGAGATGGAAGATATTTGGAGAATACTTTTTCCGCCTCTGCACTTTAGAGGTAATGAAACAGAAGTCCAGGGAGAACTCAATGATTTACTTTGGGTAACAAAGCTATTTATGGCAGAGCAGGGACCAGCACTTAGTTTTTCTTTGTGTAATTTCCCTCCCACTGTTTGATAGAAGTAAATACCGCAAAAATATTCTCTAGATTTAAATACTAGAAGCATTTGTTTCATTAAAATTGTTTTTTAAGATTGTTAGGTTGTGAAATCAGGAAAATTTTATCATTTACCCCATTCTCTCTCTATTTTTGGTCCAGCAAAATAGATAAGGTATTCCATTGATGCTATTATATATTTTGGCTGTGTGATTAAAGACATGTCTTAATTCATTTTAAATGTCCTGTTCAGGAAAAATTTTTCACAGCAAAAATCAGAATGAACAAAATTAAAATTTTATGTTTTTTTGTAAGTATTGTCATTTTAGTGTTTGTGGAAATAAAACCTCAATTCTTAAAGCACATATATTAAATTTATATTAAATATCTAATAAGTATTAAGAATTTCTATTTTTGCTGGGGTTCTGTTGAGAAAGGATTTTTAAGCCAAGTTTTAGAATGGGGTAGGTGGAATTTCAGCAGTGAAGGGGAGCATGAGTGTTTGAAGTCAGAGTGAGAAGCTGGAAAAAAGACAAGGAAATGGGAAAAAGTGGATTGGGTGTATAAGCACAAATGCAGTGCTAAGCCAGTGATTTTAAGTGAGTGTAGAGAGAGTTTGGACTGTGGCATCCTGGACTAGGAAGGACATCTCCCTGGACTAGGTAGGATAGCTGCTGTTTAGCTCCAGCAGAATTTTCACATATAGGAGAAAACCAGACATCTACATTGGTTTAACGTAGAATTTTCCAATTTTAAAATGTTTGCAAATAACTCAAAATGCTTTCAAGACATTATACAGACAACATGTGAGTGGGCCTCATTGAACCATTGGGCTTCCACTTTATGGCCTTTGGAGTAGAGCAATGGTTTTCCAAGTATGGGTCCTGACCAGCAGCATCAGCGTCACTTGAGAACTTGTTCGAAATGTAAATCCAACTGAATTAGAAACCTTGAGGGTGGGGTCAGCAATCTCTTTAATAAATCCTCTAGAGATTCTGATGCATGCTAAAGTTTGGGAACCAGTGAAATAGAGTATTTTGGAACCTTACTTGGTGCCTAAATCATACTGGTCTCAAAATTTTTGTTGAAGAGCAGTTGAAAGTGAGCTGAGGGATATACATTTGGATGATGATTGGTACCAGATTATGAATTACATTAAATACTATTTATAATGAGTCAGACTTAACTGATCATACAATGGGAAGCCATTGAAGGCTTTGTATTAGGGGACTAATTTGATTATAGTTGTGATTTAGAAGGACTGGCGTTTAGGGACAGGTATTGAGAGGAACTTAAATCAGAAATTTAAGTCATGGCTATAGAAATAGAAAAAAATATAAAATGAACTCTTAAGGTACTATTTTAGCATGTTGACTGCTTAATTTCATTGGTTGGATTAAAACGAAGGTGCTTTATACCTGGTAGAGTTAACTTTTTTAAGTATAAAGATGTCCTGAATATATTATATGGCATATCATTTTGACCATGTTACCTTTTCTCTTTAATCTGTGCTATGACATCTCTTTGAGTCTAATGAATTTTGTAATTCTTAATTTGAGGTAATGTTTCACAGTATAATTATAGTAAATACATCTTTGCATTAGTAAGCTTTATTTTTTGAAATTATTGAAAGCAAATATATGAGATGTAATTCACTTTACAGTTTCAGCATGAATTGATAATGGAATGTTCAATTTGAATGTTGGCTTTGTACAGCAAATCAGAGTTTTCCCAAGTGTGTTCTGTGGAACATTAATTCTATGAGCTGTTTCTAGAAAAGACATCTTTTTTTGGTGGTTAAGTTCTAAAATAATTGTGAAAGGTAAAAATTATGTATACACAAAATTGCCCTTGAAAATTCCTTTGCTGACCATAAAATAGCATAAACACAGTCTGCTACAATCATATTTTTCTCCAGCATTAAGATTGCTTTTTCTTTAGTGTGTTAGGTGACACAATTCATTAGCATTTAGGGGCTATATACAGTAAGAAACCTATTTGTACATAATTTTAAACACCAGAATCACATTCTGAGTTTACTGCAGCAATTTTTCCAAGTCAGTCTTTTTTTTCTCCAAGTCAATCTTGTTTAATTTTAATTTGCAAAAGTTTAAATGCATATAATTCTGTTCATTGTCTACCTTCCCTTGTACAACCATGTTTAGCATAGTATAGTTTATGAGAATTCCTGTACAGAGAAAATTATTTATTTGACAATATAATCCTTTTTGGAGGCTGTTTATTGTCTTACAGAGTATCTTAGGGTAATTTGGAACCAAACCTTTTTTTTTTTTTCTTTCTCACATTGAGACTTTTTTGAGTTTGGGGACTACTTACCAACTAACATTAGCAGTTTTTGTTGAGGACAAGTTTCATTAAGGGGAACATATAGGGGAAATTTTGCTAGTACCAATAGAATATACACTTGGCTCCCTATCTGCAGGTTTCACATCTGCAGATTGAACCATTGTGGATTGAAAATATTCAAGCAAAAAAAAAATTTAACAATACAACAATAAAAAGTAATACAAAATTTAAAAATACAGCATAACTGAGGTAGGAGTTGGGCTAACCCCCAATTTTGAGGCTCACCATCCTGCATCATGACTATTTATGTAGCATTTACATTGTATTAGGCATTGTAAGTAATCTAGAGATGACTTAAAGTATATGGAAGGATGTGTGTAAATTGTATGTGAATACAAACATTTTATATAAGGGACTTGAGTATCTGTGGATTTTGATGGGGTAGAGGGTGTCCTAGAACCAATCCCACTTGGATACTGAGGGATGACTATAACTTAAGCTACCAGACATCCTACATACCACAGACACTTGTTTGGGGACCATGAGCTTTAATTACAAAATGTAATGCTGGGTGAACACAGAGAACAGTAATTTTGTTTTTTAAATGTAGACTTGATTCTATAGAAATATATTACATTTGAGAAATATACTAAATGAATAGATTATTTCATCTAATACATTAGTAATTCAGATAGTGGATAGCCACTTTCCTGTCTTTCTCTTATCCATATGAATGTAAATGGATATGTTGTTACAACTTACGATTTTCTAAACTAGCTGTGATTTGTAATGACATCCTGAGAAAAGTCAATGAAACTCATTTCTAGTGAATGCCAGATTTCTTAAAATAGTCAAATTAAGTATTTTTCTTTTTTGTATGATGAGATGTCAACTTGGTGTTATTTCATTTTTTTTAAGGAGTCACTCTACCCTGTTCTATCTTTACTTATGTGAAAATGTTTAAAATATGAGTTTTTTTCATGTGCCTTCTTTTAGAGTAATGTTAAATTTTAAATACACGTTTCAATAACTTAGAGTGTAATAAATTGTGTTTAATATATACTGTAGATAATGATGGTTAAATGCTTTGTTAACACATGTTCTTTTAAATACAAGATAATGCTTTGTACTGATTCGTGTACTTCTTTTGTGTGCTGTTAAGACAAATAATTCAGTACTATAGTGATAACATTTTTTTGATGAGGCATAATTGAAATACATTTATTTAGACAATTATAATAGATGCCCAGTATACCATATTTAAATATCACATTTCATTTTTTTTCAAATGTTAAGAGCCACATCTTCTCAAAATCAAATATTTGATGGTGAATTTGATTGTAAATACTTTAAAATAATTAGATGAAATATGGTTACATGACTTAAACAAAAGAGTAACTTCTTAGAATAAGCAGCCTAATTAAACATTAACAGTCATGCAAAATCTGTGTATACAATTTTGAGAAATTGTTCAATATATTTTTATATATCTTATATTGATTAAAGATAGTAGTTATAATTTGAGGATATTATTTTTAGTTTCCAATTGCTTTGTAATAGTGGAAAGCAAAATAAATGAGTACATAAAAATAAAAATACCACCGGGCACGGAGGCTCACACCTGTAATCCCAGCACTTTGGGAGGTCAAGGTGGGCTGATCACAAGGTCAAGAGATCAAGACCATCCTGGACAACATGGTGAAATCCTGTCTTTACTAAAATAAAAAAAATCAGCTGGGCACGGTGATGCGTGCCTGTAGTCCCAGCTACTCGGGAGGCTGAGGCAGGAGAATCACTTGAACCTAGGAGGTGGAGGTTGCAGTGAGCCAAGATCTCTCCACTGCACTCCAGCCTGGTGACAGAGTGAGACTCCGTCTCAAAAAAAAAAAAAAAAAAAGAAAAAAAAAATACCACTCATGTCAGTCCAGACAACTTAAACTAAAAGGATATATAATTACCCTTTGCTAGCAGGTCTTTTGTGTTTTAAAATTTATGTGTGAATTCACCTTAAGAAACCCTTCAAATATACAGAAAAAGTTAAAAGACAGTTATCATAAGTACTCATATACTGATCATGTAGATTCTGGAATTAATGTTTTGCTGTATTTGTTTTATCACATATTTGTCTGTCCAATGCTTTTTTTTTTTAAGGGAAAAGTGTTACTTCAAAACAAGTTGTAGAATTAGAGTAATTTACGTCTAAGTACTTCAGCATGAGTATTACTAGAGTTCAGTATTTATTTGTGCATGTGTGTTTTTTAGGTAAGATTTGCATACAGTGAAATGCACAAATTTAAAATGTACTGTTTGGTGAGTTTTGATCTACAACTGTGTAGCTCAAACCTCTATCAAGATTTAAAACATCACCTCAGAAAGTTCTCTCTTCCCTGCTTCTAATCAGTCTTCCAGCATGTCAGGCAATCACTGTCCTAATTTGAAAAAAATTATAGATAAGTTTTGCCCATTCTAGAACTGCATATAATTGGAATCACACAATATGTATACTTTGTTTCTGTTTTTTTTAAACGTAACTTAGTGTTTTTAATCTTCATCCATGTTCATCCATCCTTCTATTAGTAGCTCATTGCTTTCTGTTGCTGAGCAGTATTCCATTATATAAATATACCACAGTGTTTATCTGTTATCTTTTGATGGACTTTCCAGACCTTGGCTATTATGTGTAAAGATTCTATCAATATTCTTGTGCAGTTTTTTCATGGACATAATACTAGATTAGGGAACTATATAGATTTAACCTTTAAGAAACTGCCAGACATTTTCTAACGTGATTATATCATTTTACACTTCTATCAACAGGGTGTGAGAATTTTCATTTTTATTTTTTCTCTAATATTTGCAAAAGGTCGAGCACAGTGACTCACACTTGTAATCCCAGCACTTTGGGAAGCGTAGGTGGGTGGATCGCTTGAGGCCAGAAGTTTGAAACTAGCTTGGCCAACATGGCGAAACCCTGCCTCTACTAAAAATACAGAAATCAGCCGGGTGTGGTGGTGGGCAGCTGTAATTCCAGCTACTCAGGAGGCTGAGGTAGGAGAATTGCTTGAACCCGGGAGGCGGAGGTTGCAGTGAGCCCTGATTGCGCCACTGTACTCTAGCCTGGGCGACAGAGCGAGATCTTGTCTCAAAACAAACAAACAAAAAACTTTGCATGTTCAGTGATTGGAATGTCAAAATTGAAATTGATGATTAACTTTCGTAATATTTAAGTGCATTCAAAATGCTGGGCAGGTAATTTAGATATATGGGAATACTGTAGTTTATTGTTTTTTTTCCACTTTAGTAATAGTTCCATATATGCTCTGACAGGAGGTATTGAATAAATATGAAATGTATAGTCTCTGCTATGCTTATAAAACATAATTCTGAAAATGATCTTTAATGCAAAGAAATATCTTCTAAGTTTGCTTTATACTTAGTTGACATTCAGTCTCTTACTAGATAAGGAAAACTGATTATCAGTTTGAAGGGATTTCTATGTTAATGTTTATATGCTTTTTAGTGTAATAAAAACTTTCAATCAAATTTATATTAAAATTATATGTTAATGCGTTTTAAACATTTTGGTAGGTTTTGGTAATTTTAAAACTCAAAACATATAATCTACAAGAATATTTACATTCTTTATTGAATTTGATTATATGAGATATTTTGAATTTTATTTGTGCCATTGAAAACAATGTGTGTATTTAGAATTGTTAAACAAAATAATATTAGGCTGGGTGCAGTGGCTCATGCCTGTAGTCTCAACACTGTGAGGCTGAGGCGGGAGGATTGCTTGAGTCCAGGAGTTTCAGATCAACCTGAAGACCTCACTTCAAAAAAAAAAGAATATTAAAGGCTTAGGTTTATGGGATGTACCATTAAGTCATTCAACTCCAGAGTGACTATGCTTAGGAATTGCTCATTAAAATGATAATGCCCACTATTAATATTAAATGACATTATTTCCCTTTATCAAGACACGGTTTTAAGCATCCTGCCTTTAGGAATTTTTTTGTTGTTATTGATATGGGGTCTTACTTTGTCACCTGGGCAGGGGTACAGTGGCACAGTCACAGCTCACTGCAGTCTCAACCTCCTGGGCTCCAGCAATCTACCTGCTTCAACTTCCTGAGTAGCTGGAACCACAGGTGTTTGCTACTACGCCCAGCTAATTTTTGTATTTTTTATAAAGACAGAGTTTTGCCGTGTTGTTCAGGCTGGCCTTAAGCTCCTGGGCTCAAGTGATTCTCTCACCTTGGCCTCCCAAAGTGCTGGGAGGTATGAGCCACTGTGCCCAGCCACCTTATGAATCTTGTGGATAGGCCTTCAAGTCTCTTGTTTATGCTGACCATGTTTTGGTATTGATTTGGCAAGCACATTACAGGGCCAAGGGGAAAATAGATCAGAACCCAGTTTACAGTTAAAAATTATAGTGTGGGATTGTTAGGGTTGGTTACTCTGGGACATAGCACATTAGTCAATATTTTCTGTAATACTAGTAGTCTAGATATAGGAGGTTATGTTCCAGTATCTCATGTTCCCATGATCTTGTTTTTACCTTTGGGAATTATTCACCCTCTTCATTCCCTGCTGTATGGCCTACATAATTTTAAAAATGGGATTAACTGGGAAAGGGACAAGGGCAAATGTTGATGGTAGTAAACATTAAGGAAACACTATTTGGCAAATAAGTGTTTTACATATATTTGTTATAAGTGTTTTACATATATTCACTAATCCTTGTTCACAGTAGGTTTGTGAAGTAAGTATTAGTAGTATATTCATTTTATAGATTTATAAACTGACACAAAGGAGTTAAGTAACTTATCCAGGGTTACAGAGCTAGGAAGCGGCTGACTTAAGAATCAAACCCAGCCAGTCTGTCTCCATAGTTCATGCCTTTCTGCTGTTCTGCAAAAGAAAAGAGTATATCTAAGTCTGAGAATCTTATGGTATTTCAAAGTTAATTATAAATAATTTCTGAATTATCAGAATTTAATGATCTTGTTCAGTGTATTTTTCTGGGAGCTGGTGAGGTGGTGGCAGGGAGAGTCTTGGATTTTAGGGTCTAAGAGTCTAACAGCCATTCTCTTAGACCCTGGGAATACAATAGAATATTTTACTCTAGGAGGATGTTTTCCCCAGCCTTTTGTTGAAGACATTCTTTTTATCCACTCTTTAGGGTTTCTCTTGGATAACGTAATATAAAACAGAGAAACAAATTTTAACAGTACAGAAAGATTTTTTCAGTTTTTAATTCAATGCACAGTGACTGCTACTGGTAGAAATAATACAAAAAGAGAATTAATTAAAATTGGCTAAAATTGCACACAGCAAATTTTTTTTTTGAGGCAGAGTCTCGCTCTGTCGCCAGGCGTCAGGCTGGAGTGCAGCGGCGCGATCTTGGCTCACTGCAACCTCCACCTCCCCAGTTCAAGCAATTCTCCTGCCTCAGCCTCCCGAGTAGCTGGGATTACAGGCGCGCACCACCAAGCCTGTTTGTCTTTTTAGTAGAGACGGGGTTTTACTATGTTGGCCAGGATGGCTTAATCTCTTGACCTCCCTTGTGATCCGCCTGCCTCGGCCTCCCAAAGTGCTGGGATTACAGGTGTGAGCCATCACACCCAACCAGCAAAATTTTTTAGAATTCAAAAATTGATTGAAGCATTCTGTCTTTTGTTAATGCTCAAAACTTAAAACTTTATCTGGGCAGATCGGGCTTGGTAAAATAAAAATAATCAACCATGACAGCTACAAATTTATCTAAAAACTGGTAAATTTTCTTTACTAAAATTTGTTGGATTAATACAATCCTGATAATATTTAGCTATGTAAAATTTGACTTAGTAAAACTATATTTGGTAGAAATTATGGTTATAAAAGAACATGTTCATAAAAGCTTTCACTAATCAATGAAATATGGTACATAAAAAAGTGACTAATGAATCTTTGTTATAAAGTTTACTTGGAAAATGATTGATCATGAAGGTAACAGTTCTTTAGCAATGAAAATAAAAATTCATTGCTGAAGAAAACAGATCTTTAGCAGTGAAAATAAATCAACCGAGCCACTGTTGATTTGTATTTTATTTTAAAAAATTTCTTTAGCAATGAAAAAAAAATGGAAATAAGTACAGAATTATATTCTAAAGCAACTCAATGAAAATGAATTTTAAGATAAATACATATGTATATGTATATTTATACATATTCTCTTTCACAATTAGTCTCATTTTTAAAATTAAAATAGGCCATATGGAGAGGGTGAATAACTCCAAAAGGTAGAAACAAGATTATTGGCAACATGGGATAATGGAACATAGTCTCCTGTATCTCAACTATTTGTATTACAGAAAATATTGACTAATTTGCTATGTCCCAGAATAACTACCCCTAACAATTTTATATATATATATATATATATATATATATATATATGTATATAATTTTTATGTGTGAGGAGGCTTTCTGGAAAATTCTAAAACTGGATTTAGAATTGGCAAAACTGGAAAATTCTAAAAGAGCTGTACCACTGATAATTTTATATATATATATATATATATATATATATATATATATATATAAAAATTATTTTTTTTTCGAGTTGAAGTCTCACTCTTTCGCCCAGGCTGGAGTGCCAGTAGTGCCTTCTCGGATCACTGCAACCTCTGCCTCCTGGATTCAAGTGATTCTCCTGTCTCAGCTGCGAGAGTAGCTGGTACTACAGGCGTGCACCATCATGCCTGGCTAATTTTTGTATTTTTAGTACTGATGGGGTTTCGCCATGTTGGCCAGGGTGGTCTCAAACTCCTGACTTCAGGTAATCCACCTGCCTCAGCCTCCCAAAGTGCTGGGTTGTAGGCATGAGCCACTGTGCCCGGTTGATAATTGTATTTTAATTAAATAGTTTTATAAACATTAAGTCAAAATGTACCTAGAGTCAAAATAGCAGTGTTTGAAAAGTATCTTGTTCTGTGAGTATGGTAATGAACAAATCAAAACAGACTCCTCCTCTCAGGACTTTATAAGTTAGTGGGAAGGCTGACATTAAATACTTTGTTACATAATGAATTACTGAGATAAATGTTGAGGTAATAGGGTGAGTTGATCTAATTTGGCAATTGGAAATTTAAGTTGTATGGAGAGTAGAAGTTAAATTAGATAAGTGCGTTAGAAGAAGACATGTAAAAGTAGCTATGGCTGGAAATAGCATGCTTCCTTCAAGATTACTAAGACTAATGGATTTTAAGCCAGAGGCATACGTTATCACATTTACATTTAAAAAAGGATAACTATAAAAAATGTGGAAAATGATTTTAGAGAATAGAGGTGGCAAAAGAAGATCTCCGTAGACTTGTTGGGAAGCTCCTGCAGCAATACAAAAATCCAGATCACAGATGAGTTGAAAAAAGTGGAGGCAATGGAGAAGGATACAGTACATAGCTTCGAGAACCTTGCAGGGGGCAAGAATTGTCTGGATTTTGTGGTTGATTGTCTGTGGGACTGACAAAGTAGAGAGTGTCAAGGATGATTTCCAGTTTTCTGGCTTGAATAAGGACGAGACATGGGGAAACGAAAGGATGAACAGTTTTTGGAGAAAATATATGGACATGATGAGTTTGAGATGTTTATGAGACATGTGGACATGTTTGGGAGGCAATTGGATATACAGATCAAGAGTTGTAATCTGGGCTAGAGAAAAAAAGGTTGTTAGTACCATTTAAACCACTGAAGTGGATGGGCTACTTAAAGAGAAGTGGTACACAGTGAGAGAACAGGGCCTAGGAGTCAGTTCTGAAGAACGCCAATAAATAAAAGGTAGAAGAATATGAACTGACAAAGATGTCTAAGAATAAGCAAGCAAAGAAGTAAGAGGAAAATTTGAAGGGTGTTAGAGAAGCTACAAAAATATAGTTCAGTATTTCAAGGAGAAGTAGTCAACATTGTCTAATGCTTCTGAGAACTTTGATTAGGACTAAAAACACAACCTGTGGGTTTATAGACAAAGAGCTCCTAGTGACCTTTAACAGGGCAGTTTAGGGGAAGACAGTACTGGAAGCCCAATTGGAGTAGTTAAGAAGTGACGGAATTTGAAGAAGCAGAGGCAGTGAGGGGGTGGGATAATTTGGGTACTTGGAGTGGAAACAATGGGGTAGACAGCTTCTTATGGTATGAAAATGTCTCTCTCTCTCTCTCTCTCTGTTTTTTTTTTTTTTTTTTTTTTTGAGACAGAGTCTCGCTCTATTGCCCAGGCTGGAGTACAGTGGTACAAGTCTCAGCTCGCCGCAACCTCTGCCTCCAGGGTTCAAGCGATTCTTTTGCTTCAGCTTCCCAAGTAGCTGGAATTACAGATGTCCACTATCACGCCCGGCTAATTTTTGTATTTTTTTTTTTTTTTGAGATGGAGTTTCACTCTGTCACCCAGGCTGGAGTGCTGTGGTGTGATCTCGGCTCACTGCAACTTTCGCCTCCTGGTTTCAAGCGATTATTCTGCCTCAGCCTCCTGAGTAGCTGGGATTACAGGCGAGCGCCACCACGCCCAGCTAATTTTTTGTATTTTTAGTAGAGACAGGGTTTAACCATGTTCATCAGGCTGGTATCAAACTCCTGACCTTGTGAACCGCCCGACTTGGCCTCCCAAAGTGCTGGGATTACAGGTGTCAGCCACCGCGCCTGGCCTAATTTTTGTATTTTTAGTAGAGACAGGGTTTCACCATGTTGGCCAAGCTGGTCTTGAACTCCTGACCTCAGGTGATCCACCTGTTTTGGCCTCCCAAAGTGCTGGGATTACAGGCCTGAGCCACCGCACATGGCCAAAAACTTCTCTTTTTATGTATGTGTTTCTTCCTGCAATACATATTTCTCCC
>CAUYLG010021146.1:0-86632 GCA_963573385.1 Cacajao melanocephalus | reverse complement strand
CACCTATCAAACGTAGATTAGGTCTTTTCACATAGTCCCATATTTCTTGGAGACTTCGTTCATTCCTTTTTACCCTTTTTTCTCTAATCTTGCCTTCTCATTTCATTTCATTGAGTTCATCTTCGACCTCTGATATCCTTTCTTCTGCTTGGTCAATTTGGCTGTTGAAACTTGCGCATGCTTCACGAAGTTCTGGTGTTGTGTTTTTCAGTTCCATCAATTCATTTATATTCCTCTCTAAGTTGTCCATTCTCGTTAGCATTTTGTTAAATCTTCTTTCAATATTCTTAGTTTCTTTGCATTGGGTTAGTACATGTTCTTTTAGCTCACAGAAGTTTCTTATTATCCACCTTCTGAAGCCTGATTCTGTCAGTTCGTCACACTCATTCTCCATCATGCCTTGTTCTCTTGCTGATGAGGAGCTGTGATCCCTTGTAGGAGGAGAGGCATTCTGATTTCGGGTGTTCTCAGGTTTTTGCACTGGTTTCTTCCCATTTTTGTGGATTTATCCACCTGTTGTCTTTGTAATTGCCGACTTTCAGATTGGATCTGAGTGGATGTCCAGCTTGTTGGTGATGAAGTTTTTTCTGTTTCTTAGTTTTCCTTTGGTGGACGCCCCTTCCCCACAGAGCTAGGCCTTCCCGGGTTCAGCTGTGCTTACTGTGAAACTCTCAGTCCTCAGCACTTCCAATTGCTGTTCTCTTTGTGGGGATGGGACCAGCCGAGCCCGACTCAAAGGGCACCCCGTCCCATATACTCCGCACCGAGAAGCCCCATGCCGGGGCGTTGGCAAAACAGTGGCGCTGGCCAAAAAAGTTGCGCTGGCGACCCGTGTGGCTCCTCCACTGGGTAGCCCCCAGTTTGTGGGCAACAGAAATTCGTCTGAAATTGCGGCGTCCACTCGCTCTCTGCGCTTTCATTGGGAGCTACAATCCTGAGCTGTTGTTATTCGGCTATCTTGGATCTCTCTCCTGAAATTCTTATGGTGTGTTTTTCAGCTTTATCAGGTTGGTTACAGTCTTCAGTGGTGGTTGGCAGGAGTGGTGGCATCCTGCATTCTCACATGCTGGTAGTGTAAATAAAGCATAACTCACCATGCAGGCATGTACCAGCAAAGTGAGGTAGGGAGGTGCTGTGGGCTTGTGGGGATGCTGCAGTATGAGGAAGCTTCATGCAGGCTGTTGTATGGCTGTAGGGGCTGCCTTGCTGAAGCTCTCTACTGGTCAGGCATGGTCGTCTGTGCAGAAGCTATGGTGTGGGCTCCCAGGGCACCCAAGACTGCTCTTTAAGCAGGTGTGACTAGGCTGGGGCCCTGGGAGAGGCCAGCCAATAAGGGGTGCTCAGGTCAGACCAGCCCTGTCTGATGTGCAAGACTGCTCTTCAGAGTTCAGGTGTGACAGTTCTTCTAGGACTAAAGTCTCTTATGGGAGCAAGTTGAGCCTAGTGGGATGGCTGTCCTTGGCTGTGCTCCACTATAGGTGCTCCTGCACCAAACCCTCTGGGTTCCACATCAGCTCGCTGCCCCACCACTTCTTGAAGCAACTTTTCCTGCTACTTCAAGTATCCATGGTGGTCAAGGGGTCCCCTCCTGCCAGGGATCCAGAGGCCCATGGTGAGAGCAGGTTGCTCCTTGCCAGTTCAACCCACCCACTCCTCTGGAGCTGTTGTGGCTCAAAAATGATTGTAGTGGCAATCATGGTTCACTGCAGCCTTGACTTTCCAGGCTCAAGTGATCCTTCTACCTCAGCCTCCTGAGTAGCTGGGGCTACAGGTACACGCCACTGCACTTGGCTAAATTTTAATTTTTTTGGTAGAGACAGAGTCTCACTGTCTTGCCCCAGGCTGGTCTCAAACTCCTGGATTCAAGCAATCCTTCTGCCTTAGCCTGGCAATGTGTTTGTTGTTGAGTTGTAGGAATTTTTATATGTTCTGGATGTTAACCTCTTATTAGATGTACGATTTGCAGATATTTTCTCCCATTCTGTGAGTTGCCTTTTTACTTTCTTGATTGTGTTCTTTGATGCAGTTTTAAAATTTGAGGTTGTCTAATTTATCTATTTTTTGTTGTTGCCTGTACATTCTTTTGAAGGTGGGTATTTCATATTTCTGACACCACTTGTTGAAAATATTGTTCTTTTCCCATTGAATGGTCTTGTAACATGTATTGAAAATCATCTTGCCATTATGCCAGAGTTTATTTTTGGGCTCTTTATTCTGTTTCATTGGTTTTAATCAGTCTTTATTCTAGTGCCACACCATTTGATTACCATACCTTAAGAGTAAGTTTTGAAATCAGGAAGTATGGGATCTCCAACTTAGTTCTTTTTCAAGATTGTTTTGACTATTTGTAGTTTATTGAGATTCCATTTGAATTTTAAATTTTGTGTTTGTTTGTTTTTACTTCTGCAAAAAAGACTTGGGATTTTGATAGGAATTGCATTGGTTTGTAGACTTCTTTGGGTAGTATTGACATTTTAATAATATTAAATCTTTTAACCCATGAATATGGGATATTTTTTCATTTATTGGTATCTTCTTTAATTTCTTTCAGCAGTGTAGTTTATGGTTTTTAAGTGTTGTTATAGATGACTGCATGTTCATGTATATTTTTCTTTTTACCAATTTAAGACATATTAGCAGGGAGGGAATACATTCTTGGGGTCAATCTGACAACCTGATGTAATTATATGTATTTATCAAAGATGCTTCCATAATACTTAGTTAAGAAAATGGAAGACCAGAGAGGTTAGGTAAGTTGCTCAAGGACATGCTGTTAGACAGTCTGGCTCAAGAGAGTTTTTAATCATTCTGCTGTCTTGAAAAATTGTCTTGCTGAAAAGGTGGAGAATAGATAATATAAATTATTACTTGAAAACAGATGTTTAGCTGGAGTATAGTTGTAAGGATTTTTTTTTCTCCTGTGGAATTCTTTAAACTCTTTTGGAGTAGATTATTCTATCTTGGATCTATAGAATGAATTTTTTCTTTTTGATTAGTTATTTTGAGGTAAATTAGATTATGTATGCTGTTCAATTTTGAACTAACGTATTACATATTCTGCCTATAAAGTTTTTAAATCATTACCTCATTCCATTATTCTATTTTGTAATATGGTTGTCCATTTCAGGACAACATAAATTTAGTTTTCTTTAACTGTAAGTTTTTAATGTATTTTTGTAGATTAGTAGGTATTTAGATTAGTAATTACTACATTTTGTCAGAATTTCCCCTTTTTAGCCTAAAAATATTTTTCAACTCTAAATATAATAACAATTATAATATATAATGCATTTGTATGTTTCTTTGAAATCATATTGAATTTATAGTTTAATTGAAGAAGAAATTATATTTTTATAACATCAAATTCTTCCTTTCCTTACAAATTTTACCTTTCAATTTATTTCGAGTCTTCTGTGTTCCTTTGTAGAGTATTAATGTTCATTTATGTTTTGCCCATCTTTTGAACTGCGTTTTTGTCATAGCACTGGATTCAATTTGTTTATGAAGACTCCAGAATTTTTGCATCAGTGTTATTATAAATGTAATTGACACATGGCTTCCTCATGGGAAATAATAGGTGTCTGATTCTGTAATCACTAGTATACTGTCTGTAGAAACTATTTGGTTTGGATGCTTTTGATGATTTTTTTTTTTAAGCATCATACAATTTTTAAACTGTAAGGTCTCTGGTACTTTCACAAATTTTCATGTGAGGAAACTAATTTGAGAACTTTAAGTGACTTCTCTGGTGTTAAACAACTAACTAATTTTAAGTGGGAGAGAATTTTTAAAGGCAGGTTATAATTTAGCAGTTTTTAGATTCATAACTTTCATGCCTCGTTGTTCTATAATGGAATATGTTAAGGCATTTTGCTTCTAAGGCTCATCAGTTACTCTCCTTCCCAAAAATCACTGACACACACAGACACACACACATACATACCTCTTTTAGACCTTCAGTACCTTTTATAAACTTTTACTGGTTGTCAGTTACTCTGGAGCAAGCTTTGATGATATTAAGGTCTATAAGAGAGGGAAGGTCCTTGCTTAAGTATGTGTTGTAAATCAACTGAAAAGTGGTTCTTATTTTTTAGATTTATTGAATCCTAAGGAGATAGGTTATATTCTATACTTTATGAAAAAATGAATAATTTATTATTTCCATTTTTGAAATGTTTATTGTGAGTCAGTGAGATAAAATGAGGACATTTTTGCTCTCATCAGTTTTCTAGCTTTAAAAAATGAGGCTACCGTAAGGCAAAATAAGGAGCATAACTTTTCCTTGTGATATAATGGCTCTTCAACTACTCTTGTGTTTCTTAAATTTTTCATTTGTATGTATTTAGACAGTTTTTAAAATTTAACTTCAAAGGAAGTTTGAGAAAACATGGCCATGCCAAAATGTAAAGGTTCAAATTTTAAGCTTTATTTTCTCTCACTCTCTAAATATGTATGTATTTACTTACTTGTATGATTCTGTTTCTCTAATATTTTTGTTTTTTATTTTTTTACATAGACAATATTTTTTGTATATGGTATATTTAGAAATAAACTGAAGGGAAAGTAAAGATAGAAGTACATATTTATACTTATGAGTCCAAAGCAGTGGTTCTTGAGTCAGCAAGTGCTTTATTCCTTTATGCTATATTTGCATAAAGTATAATAAGCCAGTAATAATGTCATTTAACATGTTTTACATTGTTTTTGTATCTTATTTTAAAGTGATTATCATTAGTGAAGCTAGAATCAGCCTCAATTGAAGGCTACTGGTTGTGAAGGAATGCTTTTTCTCAAATTCAACTTCAAATATATTTCAGAAATTGTAAGTACACAATCGTGGGTATATTGTAAGGTTATGAGGTGAATAATTGGCCATGAGATTGGAAAGGCATGTACATTATATGCTCTGTGTGTGTGTTTAAATTAGCATAAAATTGACTTTTCAGACAATACATGCTTTCATTAACAATTTTTATAGGCAAAAAGGATTTTATTTGCATTTAAGAGGAGGGCTGCTCTTCTGTGTTTATGAGAAAATGTGCAATATGGCTTTGGCAACCTAGCAATTGAAAAGTTTTATAAGTGAGCATTGTGATATGTGGAAACACAGCACTGTGCAGTTTTTACACATCGTAAGTCTGCTAGAATTTTAGAATTAGGAATAGGTGAAAAACATAGCTTTATCTTCTTTGATATTTTTAATAGCATGTGTTTCTGTTTTGCCACTAGTATTTTAAGTGGCTCTTTTTATAGTTTGTGTTTTAAAAATTTGTTTAGTAAAAACATCATCTGTATTTGTTAATCTTAGTCAATTGGAAGTATATAGGCCATAAGAATAGTGTTTGTTTTAATTACAGTTTTTACTCAGGTTTAAACAATATTTTTGGTTCTTAGACATAAAGTTGATTATGTTAAAAGAGGCAAGGCTATGAGTCCTTGCAGGTACTGGTTCATATTGTTGAACAGCCTAAATACCAGAAAATATAATGAAGAAGAACGGGCCCTAATAATCTCTCAGTGCTTTTAGTTACAAGTTGGTTGGTTGATCAAAAGTTCAAACAGGTGTTTAGGAAATAGGCTTAAGACTTGAGCTACTTGTTTTGTCTATTCCTCTAGTTCTTAGAAAGATTCCTCTGATAAAACTGTTTATATCCCTTACTTCTATGTGGTCTTCTGGTTTCTCTTTATTTCCAATTCCTCTTGTACTTAAGAGTATATATGATAACAGTTAAACACGTGGTTATTTCCTTTTTTTCTCCCTACATGTTTATGTTTTTCTTTAACATGATTTAAGCTCTTTTTATACACTTATATTCTCCAGTAGTGTGGAACATTTTAAATAACTTGTACTTTTGGAGACTGTTCAATAAACTTAGAAAAATATTCATTGATAAAAAATTTTAAATTGTAGCCCTTAGCTATATAATAATTTGAGAATGTTCTTTATTGTATTATTTTTGAAATTTTGTTCTTGTTGGTTATATTTTAAATAAAGCAACAGTAGGAAAAGGTTTAAATCTTTTGCCTAGTAGACCTACAATGAAACTTAAGACCTAGGCAGTGAAAGCATTCAGCCCTGATTTGAAATTTTTTTAAAATTTTTTGAACATGTAAACATAAACATGAAGCACATATATGTAAGCCCAGGCAGCAGGATGTTTTCCCTGAAACAGAGGTGTTCTCAAATACAGTCTTCACTAAGTTATGAATGTAAATATTGCTATATTTTTTCCATGAAAGAAGTGATCTGCCATGTAAAGGAAAACCTTAATGAATGGTAGCTTGCATTTTCCCACTCTTCTGAATAGGGCTGCATAATTAAAATGTAATTAGAGCAAATAAACCTTCCTCTTTGTTTAAATGTGGACATATTCAGTTAAGTATGTATTCATTCACATTTAATGATACTAGTATATTTTCAATTTAGCCAAAGAACTAAAATGTGTTTATGCATTTTCCAAGTTTTCCTTACTGTATTTCCAGAGTAACACACACACACACACACACACACACACACGCACACACGAGTTTATTTCAAATGATACTTGTATTTTCCAGTGTCTTTTATTTTTAACTAGGTAAATTAAGAAAAAGCCGTTAATTTGAGTATGTTTTTAGCATATAATTTATAACCTAAGTGTTGAGAAAAATCTGTTTAGGTTTGTCCTTTAAGATTCAAATACTTATAGATTCTAACTCTTAGCAGTAAATAAGTCTACATTTTATTAATCCCAAAAACATTTGCCTACTTGCTTTGTGCGATTCATGGAAATATTTATTTTCTCTAACTGGTGATGTTTTTTTTGTAAATTAAAAGGTCTGAAGCACCTTGTTTTCACATTTAATAATGTGGAAAAGGTGGCAGAGACATCACTTTAGATTTGAATATTTTTATTTTGGTATTTTTTAAACTAATTTTTATGACATTCTTTTTGGTTTTACTAACATATAATTAATTTTTGCATAAGCTAATTCCTCCCAGTCCTGTGTCTTTTTGGATATTTTTAGAGCATAATTTATTTTGAAGAATTACTTCATCATCAGTAGCATTTAATATAGTTGACAGTTATTAAAAGCTGTATAATGGTCTCTAAGCTATATCGTAAGTGGGGAAAAAAACAAAAAATAAGGTTGCAGTATAGTGTGTATAGTGTAGTGACACTTAGGTAAAAATGTGGATGGAAGAGACACTATATATATGTATTTGCTATAGGTATGTAGTATCTCTGGAAGCATTATTAAATTGAAACAAATATAAAATTAACATTAAAAGAAAGCCATTGTAGGAGAAGATGGGAAAGGCTTCAAAAAATGATGCCAGTACATAGATTTAGTTTTTGACATTGAAATAGTTTATTTTCCTTAATGACTTAATAGATTTAGTTTTTTTGTGACATGACAGCATATGTAATTACATTTTTTGTCGTTGTTGTTTTTTGAGACAGGGTCTTGTTCTGTTGCCCAGGTTGGAGTGCAGTGGCGTGATCATGGCTCCCTGCAGTCTCTACTTCCCAGGCTCAATTGATCATCCTGCCTCAGTAGCTGGGACGACAGACTTGTGCCACTATACTGGGCTAATTTTTGTAGTTTTTGTGGAAATGTGGTTTCACCATGTTGCGCAGACTGGTCTTGAACTCCTGGGCTCAAGTGATCTGCTCTCCATGGTCTCCCAAAGTGCTAGGATTATAGGGGTGAGCCACCATGTCCGGCCACATTTTCTTTTTTAATACTGTGACTTCTTTACCCTTACTTATTTCACTGATTTTGTATCACCTTTAAAAAAAGTCTTCTTAGTTTCAATATTTCACTGAAAATTTGCAGAGGCAGTACAGGAATTTTCTATATACCTCTCACCCAGCTTTCCCTAAGGTTGTTTTAGGAGTCATTAAGTAATTAGAGAGGAAAAGGGGTCCTTGGAAAGTTTTTCTCTTTTAGAGCAGTTCTAGAAACATTTCTTGTCTAGCAGGAAAGCCCTGGCTCTTAGAGGCTGGCCGGCAACCATTGATATGCAAATGCAGGCCATTTAGAAACTGAGTCCACCCAAACGTGATGATGCCCACAGTTGTCCTCCTGCCCTAGCCCACACATGTGCCTGGCATCATGGCTGTCCCCACATATTCCTACCTGTGTAGAACATCATGGCGCCCTGTATTTGCATATTAAAAGGCTAGGGTGGGTGGACCAGTTTTTTCTGCAGACTCCGTGAATGATATGCCTGGTCAAACCAATCCCCTGAGCCCTATGCAAATCAGACACGCCTCCTCTAGCCTCCTCATATAACTGGCTGTTACCCGCCTGGCACTTGGGGTTTCCTCTCTGGGCTTTGCAGCCCTCTTCCCTCTGTCTCTGTACATGGGTGCTTCTTCCTTCTTTCCTCTGCCTTCTTTCTTGTCTATTAAACTCTCCACTTCTTAAAACCATTCTACTTGTCTGTGTCATTTTATCCAATTCTGGCATTCCTCCACTCTTCGGAGCTGTATCAGTGTTAACATCTAAAATAACCATGGTACATTTGTTAAAACTAACAAATTAACACCGGTACAATATTATTAACTAAACTACAGACTTTAGCTATCACCAGTTTTTCCACGAATGTCCTTTTTCTAGTTCAGGATCAACCCAGCATAGCATGTTGTATTTAGTCACATTTCTTTCCTCTAATCTTGACAGTTTTGTAGTCACTGTTTTACATAATCCTAGGTTTTCATGACTTTGATACTTACGAAGAGTACTAGTCAAGTATTTTTTACTCAGTTTGGGTTTATCTGATATCTTCTCATGATGATACTGGGGTTAAAGATCTTGATAAAGAATACAGAAATAGAGGGGCATGGTGGCTCATGCCTGTAATCCCAGCACTTTGGGAGGCCAAGGCAGGCAGATCACTTGAGGTTAGGAGTTAGAAACTAGCCTGGCCAACATGATGAAACCCCATCTCCACTAAAAATACAAAAATTATTTGGGCATGCTGGCAGGCATCTGTAGTCCCAGCTACTCGGGAAGCTGAGGCAGGAGACTCGCTTGAACTTGTGAGGCTAAGGTTTCAGTGAGCTGAGATCACGCCCCTGCATTCCAGCCTGGGAGACAGAATGAGATCTGTCTCAAAAAAAAATATATATATATACATAGATAGATAGATAGATAGATAGATAGATAGAAGTGTGCTTTTCATCATATCAGGAGCACATTATATCAACATGACTTGTCACTGGTGTGACAAGACACTGGTCTTGCCATCTTTCTCCACTGTAAAGTTACTATTTTTCATTTTTTTTTCATTTTTTTTTTTTTGAGATGGAGTTTCACTCTCGTTGCCCAGGCTGGAGTGCAATGGTGCGATTTCAGCTCACCACAACCTCCACCTCCTGGGTTTAAGCAATTATCCTGCCTCACCCTCCTGAGTAGCTGGGATTACAGGCATGCACCACCACACCCAGCTAATTTCGTATTTTTAGTAGAGACGGGGTTTCTACATGTTGGTCAGGCTGGTATCTAGCTCCTGACCTCAGGTGATCTGCCCACCTCGACCTCCTGAAGTGCTGGGATTACAGGTGTGAGCCACTGAACCCAGCTTCCTGTTCTGTGTTTATTGGAATTAAGTCACTAAATTCAGTTCACATTCAAGGTGGAGAGAATTAAGATCTACCTCCTGGAAACAGGAATATCTAAATATATATTACTGGGATTTTTTTGTAAAGGGGTATCTATAATAATTATTTCTATCTCATTGTTATTGTTTAATCATTTATTTATGTCTATATTGACTCAGAGATATTTGTTTTATTCTTTGGTTTATAATCCAGTTCTATCTTAATATTTTTTGCTCAAATTGTTTTAACTTTGGTCACTGGTAGCTCTTCAGGTTGGTTTCTGGATCCATTTGACATGCCCCACCCTTGTTCTCTTTCTTTCCTTGATTACTTTCTTACCTTCTGTCACTACCAGGTTCTCCAGACTCATCTGGTATTTTCCTACTTTAGCCCTAAAACCACCCATTTCTCTAAGGAGCCTGGTTTCCTTTTATTGATGAATTGTATTTAGAAACCAAGGTGTGGGCCCTAGGTGTCTTCCTTGCTATGTAGAGTGTCACTGCTTCTAGGTTCTCTCATTTGACAGCCCTTGGAAATATGTCTATGTATACTAACCCATGTATATATACATGTATAGTATTTCTGTATCTAGCTTTCCACATATGTTAAAATATTAATATATTAAACAAAATGTTAATATCTTAATATTAATAATTTAGTGATTTTAATTAATATTTTCTATATATTAAGATAAATGAGTTTTACTGGCATCTCAAACTCTCATCCAGCACAAGTTTCATTCTAGCCTTTTCTCTTTGCTTATATGTAATTTCTTTCTTTACCATTGAGAAACCTCGTTCCCATTCTGTAATTTATGTGTTCAAACTAAGTATACATGCGAATTAGCCTCAGAATTGTTAATGCCTATCCCCACAAGAAACAGATTTACCCACTAGAGTGCTATGTTTATATATAGTTCTTTGTGTCTTTAGCCTAAGAGTATCCAGTTAAGATATCATCTTCCAGAGTAACTTAGACCAGCTCCATTCTTCCTCATCACCTTCAGGAATGTTATTTACGTTGTTTTTAATCATTAATTATTATTAAAATTATAGTGCTGCATAAAGTAATGATATAGTACATGATAAGCTGTTTATGAAATATTACCGGAAAAATATAAAGAGAAGTAACTTTTTATAGTTTTCATTTTTTTTCCTGCTTATCTGTTTAATCTTGGCTAACTTATCATGACTAAGGAAATAGTATGCTAAAGTCTATGGATGAGGAAAAGTACATATTTTTCATTAACGTAAAGTCATTTCCTAATTCAGCTAGGGAACTTTGTTTTGCTTTATAGTCCTGTACTTTGAAACATCTCATAGTTCTCATGCTAAAAGTTCATTAAAAATAAACATTAAAAGTTCATTTCTAATGAACTTTTAACATGAGAACTATGAGATGAGAACTATGAGTCAAATGTAAATAAATCACAGTAGTTACCATTTCACCAGCCTCTTAACTAACCATTTCAAACTGATTTTTTTTCTACTTCATATATTTCTCTTCATGTACAGCAGTCTTTTTGAAGGCAAATAAAAGCTTGGACACAAAATATAAACTCTGGTATATTATTAAATATAGCACCAATGTGGGAAGCAGTTCTATCCTTTCTTTAGCTGTGTAGTAATTTTACTTAAAAAAAAATTTTTTTTTTTATTCTGCTGAAGATAGGGCAAGGAAAAAACAAAGAAATTATTTTGCTATTATGCTAAAACATTTTAAAGCAAATCTTGCTGAAGTTGCATTTCAAAATTTACTGACTGTTAGGAGGCCAACTTCCCTGTATGTTTCTTAATTTTAATAGTGACTTTTTTTTCCCCCAGACGGAGTCTCCCTCTGTCTCCCAGGCTGGAGTGCAGTGGTGCAATCTCAGCTCACTGCAACCTCTGCCTCCCAGATTCAAGCGATTCTCCTGCCTCAGCCTCCCAAGTAGCTGGGACTACAGGCGCATGCCACCACACCCTGCTAATTTTTTTGTATTTTTAGTAGAGATGGGGTTTCACTGTGTTAGCCAGGATGGTCTCGATTTCTGACCTTGTGATCTGCCCTCCTCGGCCTCCCAAAGTGCTGGGATTACAGGCATGAGCCACTGTGCCCAGCCTAATAGTAACTCTTAAAACACAGATAGGAAACGTGTTTGGAGCTGTATATTAATTTTATGATTAAAAGCACTTCTGGAGAGCTGTGCTATTATATACTTTCTTTCCGTAATTATTAGTAAGTATTTTAGTTCAGAAACTACTTCCCAATTTGATGTATTCTTCATAAATCTTGTTGGACATTTTTCTGTCAATATGAAATTCTCTTCCAGGGTACTTTTCTCTGTGGCAAGGAAAAATTAGAAGGTAAATCCTTCCCTGTGAAGGAAATATGACTGGTTGGCTAGTCTGTTTGCTTACACATGTATTTATCACGCAAATTTTGTTCAGCATATTTTATGTGCCAATCCCTTTGTTAGGTGCAAATACAACGATGGGGGGAAAGGAACATTTCCATTCTGAAGGATCACAGTAGAGTTGAGGGGGACAAATGCACAAATATAATTATGATACAGGGTGCCAAGAACAATGCTAGTAGGTATTTTGGGAGAAGAGAAATATCGTATCTTGGCAGGGGAAATTGTGGAATGGTTTCTAATGGAGGAATATTACCTACTTAAACAATATGTAAAAGTTATCCAGGGGAAGATGAGCAGAGAAAGAGGACACTATTTAAAGAGGGTAGGGTAGGAGCAGAGTCCCAGAGAAGAGAAAGAAAGAGCATCATATATTTAAGAAACTACAGGCAGATCAGGGTTTCTTGCAAAGTAAGGAAATGGCAATAAAAGACGCCAGAGAATAAGATAGAGCCCGGATTGTAGAGGGCTTTTTAATGCCATCATTGGTATTAATGCGTCATGTTGTGTAACGGAAAGATCCTTGACTGGACAGACGTGGGTTCACCCCTTTTCTCTTTTATTAGCTAATTGCTTTGGGCATGTTATGTACCTGTTTTTGAGCCTTAGTCTCCTAATTTGGAAATAGGAACAATTACATATGCTTTGAAACTAATTAAATGAGTTAATAGTATTTACAAAATTATGTAAGGTACTTTTTAAGTGTGCAGTATCAGGGCTCTGGATCTGCTCCTCCCATGAGAATGTCCAAAATTATCTTTTCCTCTCAAGCTGCATGTCTTCTATGTCCAAAAATAGTATAATACAATGACTCAACACCTTTTGAACTGGATTTTTTTTTTTTAACTTAAAAGTCATAGGACTTCTTTTTGTATGGAGTCACACATACATTACTAACCACAGAAATTATAGTAACTATATCTGTTATTAAGGACTTCTTTATATGGTAGCTATGCAGTTGATTCAAAAGAATGGAAGCGCATTGAAATGTATATTTCTTCTTACAGGAAAGGACTTCTTGAATAAGATGTTTTCCTCTATGGTTTAGTGCCTACTTGGTTTGGTGCATGATGACATGTAATTAAGTTAAAGATAGAATGCACAGTGGAAAGGATTCAGAAGAATATAGGCAGCATATAATTTATACACACTTGATTTATAGGAACATTCTCTTGTGGAGTCTGAATATAGAACTTCTACCTTTTCTGGGGACAACTATTTGTTTTTATAATTCAGGACATGTAGGGGAGTACAAAGTATATAGCTAAATAACCTAAAGTAAAAGCTATGAACCAAAAAACATAATGCAGTGTCCATTTGTGTTACTGAGGTTGCCATTGCCTGTATATAACAGAATATGTGACTAAATGTGGCTTGAAGAAATATGGGCTTTCTCATAAAAAGTCCAGAGGTAGGCAGTTCAGGATTGGCTAGGTCAGCAGTTCAGCAACATCAGGGCTCTATATCAGTTTTTCAAATGGGAATGTCCAAAGCAAGAAGCAGGAAGAATAAGGGATATTCTTCCTGCTTCTTTTCAACATCTCTCTCTCCTTCTATTAGATAAAACTTTTCCAAAAGTGCCACATTAGACTTCCTTTTATGTCTCATTAACCAAAATTGGCTCATATGATCACCACTAAACAAATCACTGGAAAAGAGTAATGGGATAGCCACGGTTTGCTTGTACTTGTTATGATTCAATCCCCGATGCTAGCCCCACCTTCTCTGAGTACATTGTTAACTGAACATCTGAACAAATTGGTTCTGGTGGCAAGGAAGGTGGGGTAAATGATTGTTAGGTAGAAAATCAACATTGTTTTACCAACTAAGAAGTATAATGGTATAAACTGGTATATGTATAGTATTTGATATTTTTTCAAAGTAAATTATATTTTAGGTGGATTCCTGTTTTGAGATGCAAATTCAAGATCTTCACTTTTTTTTTCCTTTTTTAATCACACTAAAAGACCTGTATACAAACAAAGATAGTGAAGTAACCAAAGCTGCCTTGATACCTTCTCATATCTGCCCCATTTCTAACATTCTTTTTGCTTTACCCTAGGAATAGAGAGACCTAAAACTCCCTGGATGTAAAAGGATGCCCTCCTTTACTCACTGTGCTCCAGACAGTCTAGCTTTCTAGCTTTTCCTTGTACATGCCACTATTGCTTAGCCCAGTAGTCCCCAGCCTTTTTGGCACCAGGGACTGGTTTCCTGGAAGACAATTTTTTTATGAATGGGTCGATGGTTTTGGAATGAAACTGTTCCACTTCAGATCATCAGATCATCAGGCATTAGTTAGATCCTTATAAGGAGTGTGCAACCTAGATCCCTCGCATGAGCAATTCATGGTAGAGTTGGCGTTCCTATGAGAATCTAGTGCTGTGGCAGATCTGACGAAAGGCAAAGCTCAGGTGGTAATGCTCACTCACCCACCTGCCACCGCTCACATCCTGCGAGGCCTTGGACCAGTACCAGTCTGTGGCCTGGGGTCTGGGGACCCCTGGCTTACCTCCTTTGCTGTTGTTACTCACTCTGCCTGGAACTTGCTTCCTTAGATCCCTGTGATTTTAGCTCTTCATAATTAAGCTCTCAGCTCAAATGTTACCTCCCTTGGCAGAGTCTTTCCCCTGATTACTCATTCTAAATGAGCCTCTCCAGTTACTTTCTGTTAGCCCATTTTGTTTTTTTCTTGGGACCTACCACTAAGTACTATTATTTATTTGTGTTTATGTTCATTTTCTGCTGTTTTGGCTGTACTGATTCATGACACAAGAAACTTCTCCCTTGCTGTCTCTGCCTTATCTCAGTCTCTTTTCTAGGTACCAGGCACATAGTTGGTACTCAATAAATGTTTATTGAAAGAAAAAATACTGAGAAATAGTGAGTTTGAAATTATTCTTTTTAAAAAATTTTTGGTTAGTTAAAACCTATGTATTTGGCTTATCAGCCAAACTGAGGATGAGGGTGAGGATCTTAAAGGGTAGCTATTACAGTAGAAGGCTATGCTACCTCTGTAAGTAGGACAAATCAAGATAATGCCTTTGAGCAGGGCCAAAATTTGCCTCAGGGAAAAATTTTAAATTTCTGCACCTGATCTGAGCACTGTTGAAATGGGTAGATGAAGCCCCAAGAATGAAATTTGTTTAGTTTGGAAATCATTTAAGTGGGCTTTGCCAAATCCTCACTGTAATCATAAAATTTAATCTCATGGTATCATTAGAACATCAAACTTTAGGCTAAGTAAGTTTCAGGTGAACCCACCAATGAAAACTGCATTGCACAATGTCTGCTTAAATGATTTAACTCTTATCCAGGTAACTATTGGGTGACATTTAGCAACAACTGTCATTTTGTTTTTAGAACCCTTCAATGTGAAGGCATTTTCAAACCAGTAATTAGTAATTAGAGAACATTGTCCTTTAAAGCCCATTTCTAGTGTAAAGCAATAAAGTCGTGCATACAAATGAATTCTCATCTTTCTGACTTCTATTGAGAAATGGAGGCAGTTTGCATTTAGCTTGCCCCAAAGTGGATGTAGATTTAAAGTCAAAAGAGATAAACCAGGAAAAAATGTGCAACTTATATAATGTAATCATTTCTAAAGGTGAAAAGACCATTAAACTTACAGAAGAATAGGCAGAAGGTATTAATAGACAGCTTACCGAAAAAAACTAAGTTTGAATGGGCCCTTAGACATATGGCAAAGAGGCTCAACCTCTGTCCTAAGAAGAATACTGCATATTAAAATTATACTGAGATACCATTTCTGATCTATCAGATTGTCAAAAATCCTAAACAATATGCTCTATTATGAACTTGTGGGGAAACGTGTTTTCATGTATTATTTGTAGGAATGTTACCACTCTGTTGAGGGTAATTTGATAATATTTAGTGAACATTTATATAAATTTTCCCTTTGACCCAGCAATCCCTAGGATTCCAGCAGAAAGATTAATGCAATGCTATTTATTATTATATTTTTAAATAGCAAATGACTAGAAAAAGCAAATATCAAAAAAGTAGATTGCATGAATAAACTATAGTATAGCTACACAATCAACTATTATACTGTTATAAAAAGAAAAATAAATATGAAAAGGAATGATATTCAGATATCTTTAAGAGTAACTTAAATGAAAAGTGCAAGGTACAAAACAATGTTTATAGCATACATTTTGTGTAAGAAAGGAAAAAATGTTAATTTATATATGTTATATTTAAGATTGTAATATATTTATACAATACATATTATAAACACACTATGCCTTTATATAATATATAATGTGTGGTAGCAGTATAATATAACATATATTCATATATATTTATATTTATTTTTTGAGACAGGGTCTCACTCTGTAGTAGTGCAGGCTGGAGTGCAAGGGGATGATCACAGCTCACTGCAGCCTCAACTTCCTGGGCTCAAGATATCCTCCCACCTCAGCTCCTCAAGTACCTGGGATTGCAGGTGCATGTTACCACACATGACTGATTTTTGTATTTTTTGTAGAGATGGGATTTTATCATGTTGCCCAGGCTAGTTTTGAATTCCTAGGCTCAAGTGATCCTCTGTCTCAGTTTCCCAGAGTGGTGGGATTACAGGTGTGAGCCATGGTGCCTGGCCTGTATTTTTTTATATACCAAGTATTTGTTCATCTTTTTATAAAAAAGTATTAGATGAGCAAATGAAAAATGTTACCTATGAGGGAGGAAAGCAATAAGTAGAGGGGACAGACATTGAAGCAAAACTTCCATAAGTTTATCTTATTACACAGTTTGACCATGCAGCTATGTAAATATTTTTTATGAATAAATAATTACATAAAATGGCAGTCATTAAAAATGAAAGCAAAGGAAACAAATGAACCTAATTATTAGTGCCGGGGCAAAGATGACATCAAAACTAATAACATTATAGCAAAAGGCTGCAGGAGTCAATTGAAGGGATCCATAAGATGGGTTAATTTGAATATCTAAAATACTAATTTCTGGAATGGATCAAAACATTTAAAAAATTCATACTATATGAAACATGTAAAACATATGACATGAATTCATAATGATACTTTAAAAATAAGTGAAAAATCAAATATTGATCTTCATTGACATTTACGAGGTTATCAACTCATTACTCTGAAAATAATATGTGATTCTTTCCCTTTAGTTATCCTGCCTTTACTACAGAAACTATATTTCAGGGTTGCTAGGTACTTGAAGAGGCTTTTTTTTTTGTACAAGAATTCCAGCTAGATACAGAGGAAATTAGACCTAGAAAAATTATAGTCATGCAACCCTCCACTGAAATAATAGTTTTAGGAAGAGATTATCAATAGATGCTCAACCATTAGGTGAGTGGGTAGAAAACTTTATTATGGAGGAGTCAGGGTGTTGACACTTAAACTAATGATGAATTTTAGCACCACTAAAGGTGGGATGACCAGACATTACATGCCTTATAATGTGATACAATGGGAAATACTCAGCACATCACTTTTGTAATATTCTGACTTAAAATAAGGAATTGGATGATATAAAAGAGGCTTAAGAAACCTAACAGCTAACTGCAATGTGTGGACCTTGTTTGGATCATAGTTTGAAAATACCAGCTGTATTTGTTTTGAGACAGTTGAGAAATTTGTTTGATGATACTAGGGTATAATTGCTAATTCTGTTAGGTGTAATAAAAGTGTGGTAATGATTTTAAATAATAATCATCTATGCTTGTATACAGACGCTTATAGGAATCAAGTAGCAAGAAGTTTGTAATTTGCTTTAATATAGTTTTAAAAAATGATAAAGAACTAGGGGGGTTAGAACAGGCAGGATTGACAAAATGTTGATAATTCTGGAATCTGCATAATACATACATAAGTTTTTATTATACTATTTTCCTTTAGGGTATGTTTGAAAAGTTCAGTAATACAAAGTTTTTAAGTTTGTGAAGAACCTCTAACTCACATGATTTTATGAAATAGACACTGAGAAGATAATCACAGTTTTCTCCTGAGAGACTTCTCACCAGCTGAAACAGTCCTTATTAAAGTACACGTCTGTGTCAACGTGAGAGATTTGGGTGGGGAAATCTTTTATTGAAATTATATAGCTTATCTGAATATAGGTATTCTTTTCTGAAACCTTTAAAATCCATTGAGTATCTTTTCTCTAAATCAACCCTCTTATTTTAAATGACAGAAAAAGATCTCATTTTGAAGTATTACAAAGCTCTGCAATCACTCTAAGGCCAGAATTTTTTTTTTTTTTTTTTTTTGGCCATATGAAAGTATCAGTTACACATTGCCATAATACTGCTGTGTCACAAACAACCACAAAATCTTTTTTTTTTTTTTTTTTTTTTTGAGACAGAGTCTTGCTCTGTCACCCAGACTGGAGTGCAGTGGTGCAATCTCGGCTCACTGCAAGCTCCATCTCCCTGATTCAAGCGATTTTCCTGCCCCAGCTTCCTGAGTAGCTGGGACTACAGGCGCATGCCACCATGCCTGGCTAATTTTTTGTATTCTTAGTAAAGACGGGTTTCACTGTGTTAGCCATGATGGTCTTGCTCTTCTGACCTTGTGATCCACCCGCCTCAGCCTCCCAAAGTGCTGGGATTATAGGCATGGGCCACCGCTCGGCCTCAACTACAAAATCTTAGTAGCATTACAACAATAAGCTTATTGCTCCCACATTGTGGTCGGTTGGGTGTCTTCTAGGTAGTTCTACTAATCTTGGTTGGTTTACTGTTATAACTAGCACAGGCTGGCTAGGCCACTGATAACGATTCAACTCAATTCTACTTATTTCTCATACACCTGTAAACTATCCCAGGTGTATTCACTTGATGATGGCAGATATGAAAGAGGAAGCAGTAAGTCCAGTTGCACAAGTTTTCAAGTGTTCAGTCTAGAGCTACCTGTTCTCCACTACAGAGGAAAGACTTCTGTGTACTATACACAGTACTATGTGAATCATCAGATCTTCCACTCTGGCTAGTGGGAAGAGGCAAGCGCCGAGCACTGTGTATCTGCTAGTTACCATTACCTTTTCTTTTAGGTGACTTTGATGTTCAGATTCCTTAAACACAATATGAAAAGCAGTAATGATAAAGTAAAATATTTATAAATTATATTTCATTAAAATCAATAACTTACAGTCATCAAAAGACCCTAGAGTAAAAACATAATTCACAGTGAGAAGATATTTGTAATATATAAAGACTCTTAAAAATTAATAAGAAGTCAGAAAGCCCAATATTTATAAAATGGGGTAAAAGACTTAGGCATTTCACAAAAAAAGATATATGGCCAATGAGCATATGACAAAATTCTTAATAGCATTTGTCATTAGGAAAGTGCAAAAAATCCCCAACATAAAGCCAAAGTAAAAATTTTCATTTTGTAAAAATATATCAAGTCTGACACATATTAAGATGTATACTCTCTGTATTATATATGTATACATATGTACACAGAAGTTATACCTAAGTTAAAACCCCACAAAAGCTTAACAAACACATATACACACCCCCACACACATGAATAGGAAAGTTCACTCACTCATCTAGTTGGTGGTAGAGACTGCTATTAAGATCTCTTAAAATTTTCAGACTTTTTTTTTAGACGGAAGTACATGTGTGCATCTACATTTCTTTGTTTATAACATGAAGAGTAAAAATCTAAGCCTCTTTGGAATAAAGGATATAAAATAGCTTTATAAATTGATAAGTAATATAGTAAAGAAAAATACAAAATACGCACAATGAGAAACCATTTTATACCTACTGGATTGGCAAACATTTTTAAAAAACTGAAAATACTAAATGTAAGAGATGACATGGAACAAATGGAACTCTTATTCAGAACTGAAGAGTGTATATAATATAACTACTTTGGAACACAGTTTGTCATTGTTTCATGATGATGCAAATGTGCTTAACCTAGGACTTATCAGTTCCACTCCTAGGTGTGTACTCTGGTGATACTTTTGTACGTCTAGACTAGGATATGTTTAATTATTACTTTGTTTATAATAGCAAATAACTTTAAAGATCCCATATCTTTCAGTGAATACATAAATTGTGGCAAATTCATGGACAGGGATACTGTAAGATAGAAATAAAATGAATACACTGCAGCTATAAGTATGATATGGATTAATAACTGAGATACAGTGTTAAAAACATAAAAAGACAAGTCGTGGAAGAATACATACCCTTTTTATAAAGTTCAGAAATAGACAAAATTGAACAATGTCTTATTTAGGATACCAAAATGTAAGAGAATTATTAAAAATTTAGTAGTTATTTCAGAAAAGGTAGAGTTTATTAGGATAACTTTGACTGTTTTATTACAGACATTCTGAAGTGAACTTGGATGGATCTTGATTCTCTCTCTTTCTGTTTCTGGAGTATACCGGGAGGAGCATACTGATAATGTCAATCATTTTGGTTATATTCAGTTTCTTAAATGGTTATTAGAGGATTCAAGGATGTCAGTTTAAGTGTTATACTTCATAACCCAACTATTACCTATTCTATCTTATAAATATGAAACATTTTATAATTATATTTTAAAAGTTAAGATGTTGGAAGAGTAAATACCTTGAAGTAAATAGTCATTTTCTCTGGCTGGTGACATTGCAGGGCACTTCACTTTTTATATTATGCATTTCTAAATCTTGTAGGTCTTTAATAATTAACATGCTATTTTATGTTTAGAAAAAATAATTATAGAAAGTAAAAAAATACAAAATTTTAACAATATATTTCTAACAAGGGTGGTAACCTTGACTTATATGCTGTTCTATTAAGCTGCCATGTCAATCTTAATACTAAAGATATTTGTTCTTGACAATTACCAGGCCCAATATTTACTGCCACTGCACTTTCAGATGAACATCTTTATCTTTCATCAGTGTTTTAATAAGTCTAAATTTAGGTTAGTGTTTTCTTTATTGGTATAATATACTTAGGTTTCTGTTTATATGCTGTATTATTAAACAATTGCCTACATACAGCAGGAATAGGCTAAATAAAGAAAAACAATAAATAAAATTTAAAAAAGTTTCATATTCCTCACTTTAAGTAAAAGTTAATTTAAAAGTTGTGTGATAAATATCCCTTGCCTACAGGACACAGTTTTTTTTTAGAATCTCTCTTAGGACCTATAGCCAAGTATAAGTATGTAATTATAAGAAGTTGCAGTGAAACATTCTACCACAGCTTCTTATAATTACACAATTACACTTAGGTATAGGTCCAAAATTAATTGTGTTTTTTTGTTTGTTTGTTTGTTTGTTTGAGACAGGGTTTTGCTCTGTAATCCAGGCTGGAGTACAGTGGCACAGTCATGTCTCTGCAGCTTCAACCTCCCAGGTGCAGGTGATCCTCCTGCCTCAGCCTCCCAAGTAACTGGGACTACAGATGCATGCCACCATGCTTGGCTAACATGGCTAACACCTAGGCAACTGGCCTGTTACCCAGGCTAGTCTCAAACTCCTCCCACCTTGGCCTCCTGTTGCTGAGATTACAGGTGTGAGCCACTGTGCCAGTCAACATTTTAATTTTAAAGGAACAAAAATGTGAATTCTATGGTTATTAAAACCATATTCCTATGATTGATTTAAAATCTTTTAAAAAGTTGAACTTTATATAGAATGTGAAATATTTTAGAAATATATGAATGATGTCATTGATAATGAAACACTAGTTTCCCATAGTATCAAGTTTATACCTAAATAGGTACAGGATTGAGTTGACAATCTTGAAGGTTATGGTATATCTCCATTTTTATGGGAGAATAAATAAATCTCCATTTTGATGTTTTTATGTGTGTTTTCTTTTGTATGTATGTGATTAGACAAATATAATAGTTGGATAAAAGGTCTTTTTAACATCTACTTTTATTATATGACTATGTAATTTTAAAAATTACATGTTTTCTTTACAATTTTTTTTCTAAATGAGTGCTCTAAAAATGTCACTTTAAGGCATAATGTTTGGAAAACATTGTTTATTTATGCTCTTGATGTAGATTTCAATAACATGCTAAGTTTTGCTCCGGTTGAATTTTTCTTGTAACCTAAAAGAAATTAATGACAATATTTTGACATAAGGTTTTCAGATTTTGCATTATTAAAAAAACATTAGAGTTGCATAGAATAAAAAAAAGCAATTCTTTTACTAGTCCTAGGAAGGGATTAGATAAGCATGATATATTTTATAAACTAAACACAGTTCTTATTTGGATCAAAAGTCTAAGGAGTTTTTATAGATTTCTCAGGTTAAATGGAAATATGTTCCATTTTTCATAATATGAAAAAATGTCTAAATTTGTAATTCTTGTAATAGGTGTGCCATAAGTGAGCTATCTCCACTTTATAAGCTTACCAAAGTTTCTCCAGAGTTATCAATGATGACTAATAATACTTGTTTACCAATTTAAAATTCTCCAACTAAAAGTTAATAATTGATTAAAGTAGTTGTTTATCAACTTTGTAAGCCTGAATTCAGACACAAATCCTTAACCTTTTTACACAGTCCCTTTCTCCACTCCTTATCCCCGCAAATTCTTCCCCAGTGAAGTCACAAACCCCCTAAATTTAGGTATTAAAAATTTTAAATGTTTTAGATTTAGAGGGTACATGTGCATGTTTGTTACAAGGGTGTATTGCCTGACGCTTAGGTTTGGGGTCATCAAGGTAGTGAGCATAGTACCCAATACATAGTTTTTCAATCCTTGCCCTGCTTCCTTCCTCCTCCCTCTTGTAGTCCCCAGTGTCTGTGGTTCCTGTCTTTATGTCTGTGTGTACCCAGTGTTTACCTCCCACTTATAAGACAGAACATGCAGTATTTGATTTTCATTTTCTATGCTAATATGCTTAGGATAATGGCCTCCAGTTGCATCTACATCGCTGCAAAGGACATGATTTCATTCTTTTTTGCCTATATAGTATTCCGTAATGCATATGTACCACATTTTCTTTATCCAATTCACCATTGATGGACATCTAGGTTGATTCCATATCTTTGCTATTATGAATAGTCCTGCGATGAACATATGAGTGCATGTATCTTTTTGGTAGAATGATTTATTTTTCTTTGTGTATATAGCCAGTAATGGGATTGCTGGGTTGAATGGTGGTTCTATTTTCAGTTCTTTGAGAAATCGCTAAACTGCTTTCTACAGTGGTTGAACTAATTTACATTCCTACCAACACAGTGTATAAGCATCTCCTTTTCTCTGCATCCTTGCCAATATCTGTTATTTTTTGACTTAAAAAAAATTTCAACTTGTATTTTACATTGGGGGTACATGTGCAGGTTTATTACATGGGTGTATTGAGTGATGCTGGGGTTTAGGGTATGAATGATACTGTTACCCAGGTAGTGAGCATAATACCTGATAGGTAGTTTCTTAGCGCTTGCCTCACTTCCTCTCTCCTCTCTCTAGTAGTGTCCAGTGTCTGTTGTTCCTGTCTTTATGTCCATGTATACCCAGTACTTAACTCTTATCTTACAGATGAGAACATGTGGTTTGGTTTTCTGTTCCTGCATTAATTCACTTAGGTTGATGACTGCCAGCTGCATCCATGTTGCTGCAAAGGACATGATTCCATTCTTTTTTTATGAATGCATAGTGTTCCATAGTGTATATGTACCACGTTTTCTTTATTCAATCCATCATGGTTGATTCTGTGTCTTTGCTATTGTAAATAGTGCTGTAATCAACATATTGTGTTGATACTGTGTCATTATGATAGAACAATTCATATATATATGTGTGTTTGTGTATATGTGTGTGGTATATATGTGTGTGTGTATATATATATATATAGGTCTGTGTGTGTATATAGATATGTATCTATATCTCCAGTAATGGGATTTTTGGGTCAATTAATGGTTCAGTTTTAATTTCTTTGAGAAATCACCACACTGCTTTCCACAGTAGCTGAACTAATTTACATTCCCACAAGCAGTGTATAAACATTCCCTTTTCTCCAAAACTTCTCGCAGGCATTTGCTATTTTTTGACTTTTTCATAATAGCTCTTCTGACTTACATGAGATGGTATCTCATTGTGGGTTTTTTTTTTTTTTTTTTTTTTAAAACAGGGTCTCATTGTGTCGCCCAGGCTGCAGTGCAGTGGCGCAATCTCAGCTCACTGCAACCTCCACCTCTCAGGTTCAAGCAATTCTCCTGCCTTAACCTCCCGAGTAGCTGGGATTGCAGATGTGTACCACCATACCCAGCTAATTTTTGTATTTTTAGTAGACATGGGGTTTCACCATGTTGGCCAGGCTGGTCTCCAACTCCCAACCTCAGGTGATTCACCCACCTCAGCCTCCCAAAGTGCTGGGATTAAAGGTGTGAGCCACCGTGTCCAGCCTCATTGTGGTTTTGATTTGCATTTCTCTAATGATTATTGATACTGAGCATTTTTTCACCTGCTTGTTGGCCACATGTATGTCCTCTTTTGAAAAATGTATTTTCACATCCTTTGCCCACTTTTTAATGGGGTTCTTTGTTTTTTTGCTTGAAATTAGTTTAAGCTCCTTGTAGATTCTGGATATTAGATCTTTGTTGGATGCATAGTTTGCAAGTAATTTCACCCATTCTGTAGGTTTTTTGATTTGCTGTGTTGATAGTTTCTTTTGGTCTGCAGAAGCTTTTTAGTTTAATTAGATTCCACTTGTCAACTTTTGCTTTTGTAGCAATTGCTTTTGAGGACTTAGTAATAAATTCTTTGCCAAGGCTGATATCCAGAGGGTATGTCCTAGATTTTCTTCTAAGATTTCTATAGTTCTTGGTCTTACATTTCATTCTTTAATCATCTTGAATTATTATAATTATTATTATTATTGTTATTTTTTGAGGTGGAGTCTGATTCTGTCACCAAGGCTGGAGTGCAGTGGTGTAGTCTTGGCTCACTGTAACCTCTGTCTCCAGGGCTCAAATGATTCTCCTGCCTCAGGCTCCCAGGTAGCTGGGATTAAAGGCATGTGCCACCATGTCAGGCTATTTTTTTTGTATTTTTAGTAGAAACAGCATTTCACCGTGTTGGCCAGGCTGGATTTGAATTCCTGACCTCAAGTGATCCACCAGCCTTGGCTTCCCAAAATGCTGGGATTACAGGTGTGAGCCACCCTACCTGGCCGTTTTGAATTAATTTTTGTGTATGTTGATATGTAGAGGTCCAGTTTCATTCTTCTGCATATGGTTAACCAGTTATCCCAGCACCATTTATTGAATAGGGAGTTCTTTCCCCATTTTTTATTTTTGTAGACTTTGTTAAAGATCGGTTGATTGTAGGGATGTGGCTTTATTTCTAGATTCTCCATTCTGTTTCATTGGTCTATGTATCTGTTTTTGTGCCGGTATCATGCTATTTTGGTTGCAATAAATAGCTTTATAGCATAGTTTGAAGTCAGGTAGTGTGATGCAACCAGTTTTATTCTTTTCACTTAGGATTACTTTGGCTATTAGGGTTTTTTGTTCCCTATAAATTTTAGAATAATTTTCACGAATCCTATAAAAAATGATGTTTGTGGTTTGATATGAATAGCAGTGACTCTGTACATTGCTTTGGTCAGTATGGCCATTTTAATGATATTGATTCTTCCAGTCTATGAGCATGGAATGTTTTTCCATTTCTTTGCATAGTCTCTGATTTCCTTCAACAGTATGTTTTTGTTCGCCTTTTAGAGATATTTTACCTCCTTGGTTAGATGTATTTGTAGGTATTTTATTTATTTTTTGCAGCTATTTTAAATGAGATTGTGTTCTTGATTTGGCTCCCAGCTTTAATATTATTGTTGTATAGAAATGCTACTGATTTTCGTATATCAATTTTGCATACTGAGACTTTACTGAAGTTGTTTACCAGATCTAGGAACCCTTTGGCAGAGTCTTCAGGGTTTTCTAGGTCATAGAATCATATTGTCAGTGAAGAGAGATAATTTGACTTCTTATCTTCCTACTTGGATGTCTTTTATTTCATTCCCTTACTTGATTGCTCTGGCTGTGGCTTCCAGTACTATGTCATAGTGAGATATAGTGAGAGTGGGCATCCTTGTTTTGTTCCAGTTCTTTTTTTGTTTGTTTGTTTGTTTGGACTTTTTGATCTCCAAGTTTTGTTCCAGTTCTTAAGGGGAATGGTTCCTGTTTTTGCCTGTTCAGTATGATGTTGGCTGTAGGTTTGTCATAGATGACTCTTATTTTGAGGTTTGTTCCCTTGATGCCTAATTTGTTGTGAATTTTTATCATGAAGGAATGCTGGATTTTATTGAAAGTATTTTTTGAATTTATTGAGATGACCATGTGGTTTTTGTTTTTAATTCTGTTTATGTCGTGAATCACATGTGTTGATTTGCGTATGTCAATCCAACCTTGCATTCTGGAATAAAGCCTAATTGACTGTGGTGTTGCCAGACTTGGTTTGCTCGTATTTTGTTGAGGATTTTTGTGTCTGTGTTCATCAGGGATATTGGCCTGTAGGTTTTTTGTTTTGTTTTTTTTTTTTCTGTCTTTGCCAGATTTTGGTGTCAGGATGATGCTAGTTTCACATAATAAATTAGGGAGGAGTCCCTTCTCCTTGATTTTTTTTGGAATAGTTTCAGTAGGATTGGCGCCACCTTTTATTTGTATGTCTAATAGAATTGGCTGTGAATCCCTCTGGTCCAAGGCTTTTTTATTGGTTGGTAGGTTTTTAAATTCTTGATTCAATTTTGGAATTCATTATTGGTCTGTTCAGGGTTTCAATTTCTTCCTGATTTAATCTTGGGCAAGTTGTGTGTTTCCAGGAATTTGTTTATTCCCTCTGGATTTTCTAATTCGTGTGCATAAAGGTGTTCATAATAGTCTTCTAGGATCTTTTATATTACTGTGGGGTTAGTTGTAACGTCACCTTTGTGATTTCTGATTGTGCTTATTTGGGTCTTTGTTAATTTAGCTAGTAGTCTGTTGATCATGCTTATTTTTTCAAAGAATTAACTTTTTATTTTGTTGAGCTTTTGTATGGAATTTTAGGTTTCAATTTCATGTAGTTCCAGTCTGATTTTAGTTATTTCTTTTTTTCTACTAGCTTTGGGCTTAGTTTGTTTGTGTTTTTCTGGTTTCTCTAGGTGTGATGTTAGATAATTAATTTGAGATATTTCTAACTTCTTGATGTAGGTGTTTAGCAACATAAAGTTTCCTATTAACACTATCTTGTGTTCCTGAGAATTTGGTATGTTGTATCTCTGTTTTCATTTATCTAAAAAATTTGTAAATTTCTGCCTTAATTTTGTTGTTTACCCAAAAGTAATTCAGGGTAAAAACTAGTTGTTTATTTTACATGTAATTTTATAGTTTTATGAGCTCCTCTGAATATTAAAAAATTTTTTTTTTATTCAATAGGTTATTCTGGAACAGGTGGTCTTTGATTACATGAGTAAGATCTTTAGTGGTGATTTGTGAGATTTTGGTGCATCCATCACCGGAGCAGTATATACTGCACCCTATTTGTAGTATTTTATCCCTCACCCGCTTCCTACTCTTTCCCTGAGTCCCCAAAGTCCGTTGTGTCATTCTTACACCTTTGCATCCTCGTAGTTTAGCTCCCACTTTTGAGTGAGAACATACAGTGTTTGGTTTTCAGTTCCTGAGTTACTTCACTAGGAATAATAGTCTCCAAGCTCATCCAGGTCACTGTGAATGCCATTAATTCATTCCCTTTTATGGCTGAGTAATATTCCATTGTGTGTGTATATATATATATATCACAGTTTCTTTATCCACTTGTTGATTGATGGACATTTGGGTTGGTTCCATGTTTTTGCAATTGTGAATTGTGTTGCTGTAAACATGCATGTTTAAGTATCTTTTTTGTATAATGACTTCTTTTCTTCTGGGTAGATTCTCTGTAGTGGCACTGCTGGATCAAATGGTGGTTCTACTTTTAGCTCTTTAAGGAATCTCCACACAGTTTTTCATAGTATGTGTACTAGTTTACACTCCCACCAGCAGTGTAGAAGTGTTGCCTGTTCACCACATCCATGCCAACATCTACTATTGTTTGATTTTTTGATTATGGCCATGCTTGCATGAGTAAGGTGGTATCGTATTGTAGTTTTGATTTACAGTTCCCTGATCATTAGTGATGTTGAGCATTTTTTTTCTTTTGGTATTGATTTCTGTTATTATTCCATTCTTGTCTGAGAATACCTTGTATTATTTTGATTTATTTGAATTTATTGAGATTTGCTTTATAGCCAAGTATGCAGTTAATCTTAGAGTTTGTTCTGTGTGTTGATGAGAAGATTCTATATTCTGTGGTTGCTGGGTCGCATATTTTGGGGATATCTGCTAGGTCCAATTGGTCATGTTGAATCTGTTATAAGACTTGATGATCTGTCTGATGCTGTCATTTGAATATTGAAGTTCCCTACTATTATTATGTACCCGTGTAAGTCTTTTTGTTAATGTAGAAGTACTTGTTTTATGAATTGGGCTGCTCCAGTGTTTGGTGTGTAATGTTTAGGATAATGATATCTTCTCATTTAATTGAACCGTTCATCATCATGTAATGATCTTTTTGTACTTTTTTACTGTTGTTGGTTTAGAATCTGTTTTATCTGGCATAAGAATAGCAACCCCTGCTCTTTTTGTTTTCAGTTTGCATTGTATATTTTTCTCTATTTTTTTTCTTTGAGCCTATGGGTGTTATTACATGTGAGATGGGTCTCTTGAAGACAACAGAAAGATGGGTCCTATTTTTTTATCCAACTTGCTACTTTTTACCTTTTAAGTGGGTGTTTAAACCATTGACATTCAAGGTTAATATTGATATGTGAGGTTTTAATCCTGTTATGGTGTTATTAGCTAGTTGCTTTGTAGTTGCTTTATTAAGTTTGTGGATTATGTACTTATGTGAGTTTTTGTGGTAGCAGATATTGTTCTTTTGTTTCCATATTGAGAACTCCCTTAAGGGTCTGTTGTAAGTCTTGCCTAGTGGTGACAAAGTCCCTTAGCAATTGCTGGTCTGGAAGAGATTTTATTTCTGTTTTACTTATGAAGCTTACTTTGGCTTGACATGAAATTGGTAGGAATTTCTTTTCTTTAAGAATGCTAAAAAATAGGCCCCCAGTCTCTTCTGGCTTGTAAGCTTTCTGCTGAGAAATTTGCTGTTAACATGATGGGCCCCACTTTATAAGTGATCTGACCCTTTTCTTTAGCTCTCTTTGTTTCACATTGATCTTGGAAAGTCTGATGATTACGTGTCTTGGGGATGGTTGTCTTGTACAGTATCTTGCAAAGGTTCTCTGACATTTTTGAAGTTGCATGTAGTGAGACTGGTAAAATTTTTGTGGCTTATATCTTCAAATATGTTTTCCATGTTGTTTACTGTCTCTCTTAGGAATTCCAGTGAGTCATAGGTTTTTTCCCTTTACATAATCCCATATTTCTTGGAGGCTTTGCTCATTTTTACAATTATTTTTTCTTCATTTTTGTTTGACTGGTTTGATTCAAGTTACAGATCTTAAGTGCTGAAATTTTCATCTCAGCTTGGTTTAGGCTGTTGTTAAGGCTTCCAATTATATTTTGAAATCCCTATAGTGAATTTTTCAATTCCAGAAGTTAAGTCTGGTTTTTTCTTAAAATGACTATGTCATCTTTCAAGTCTCTGATGGTTTTTCTGGCTTCCTTGTATTGGATTTCAATTTTCTCTTGGATCTCATTGAATTTCCTTGCTGTGTAGATTCTGACAAGAATCTTGTCTGTCATTTCAGACATCAGTTTAGTTGAGATCCATTGCTGGGGACTTAATGTGATACTTTAGATGGAAATAAATACTCTGATATTTTGAATTTTCAGAGTTATTATGCTGATTCCTCCTTATCTGAGGAAGCTGGTGTTTCTTTTTCTTTTGACGTTGCTGTCACTTGGTTGATGCTTTTGTTTTTATATTTTCTCCCCTTGATGGTTTGAATGTGGCGTATATTATGTATAGGTCATTGGCTTCGTTTCTGAGTGCTTTCAAAGGACTAAGACTCTGTATGAGTTTCTTAGTTGTGATTAATTCCCTGTGTTGGGTTTCTCAGGTATTGTGTGTTGAAGAAATTTATTTTTGTTTGGTGCTGTAATTCAGGCATCAATCCAGTAGATGACACTTAGGAGTAAAGATCTTCTGAAAGGTTCTTACTCAGCCATGTGCCTCTTGTATTTCATTGTGTGTGCTCTGGGAAGGGAAGGTAGGGGACAAGAGATGACTCCCTCACTGAGTCTGTTCTTAGGTCTTGGTGTAGCCCCCTTCAATTAGGGGCCTATTTTTCCTTAGCCCCATGGGAGCTTTGGTGGGCTGTGCTTGCTGTTCCCTTAGGGGTTGTATAAGCCAAAGGTTAAGTTATCAGGAGACCCACAACTCCCTGGGGACCCGCTGGTCCTCTGAGCTTGGTAGAGTCAGAGAGGGTTATAGGGTGTGTCTACAGGTGGACTGATGATGCAGTGGGTCAAGGCTGGATGATCTTGGCAGGGTATTGTTACTGAGGGTGTCCAGCTGGTGTGGCACCTATAGCCATAGGTGTTTGCCCAACTGATGCCTGTGGGGCCCACCTAGGTTGTGCTCCTCTAAACTGGTACTCCTATGTCATCTGCCTCAGGAGCAGTCTCAAATAGCTAGAGTTGTTCCAAGCCTTTTGTACCCAGATCACTGGGCTGTTCCAGGTTTTTATGGGCCACAGGGCTCCCTGGGGTAGAAGCTGCAGCTGGTTAACAGGCTATATCCTTCCTGGACCAGTCTTGTGGAGGAGGGACGCCCAGCTCCCATGCCAGCACAGAAACCCTCACCACACTCTTCACAGTGTTCTGAGAGTGGGGGCACCTTCACAGACCAAGCTCTGGCCACAAATCACTACTCAGTATCTGTGGGTGGGGTACTTAAATCCTGGAGGCAAGGCTGGGCCCATGTTTTTTCCTCTTGTCCCTTAGGGACAAACACCAGCTATGCTGTTGGGGCTGAATTCCTTCCAGGCCACTGGTAAAATACTCAGGTGGGGCAGTGGAGGATGTGCTGTGTGGCACCTTCCTACGGAGTGACCAAGTAGGCAGTCTTGAGAGGGGCAGGTGGACAAGGTTACATGAGGAGCAGATGTCCCCAAGTTCCATGGGAAAGGCAGCCCTGCTTTGTCCTGGCCTGCAGCCAGCAGGATCTACACTCTCTCAGAGGAAGAAGGCCAGCTGTTGGCGATGGGTGCCTGTGGTCACATTTTGCTGCAGCTGCACCATGCATTGAAAAACCTTCTGAGGTCGGCGCAGGTTTGGCCTGCTCTCTGGGCAGTTTTTCTGTTTCCTTAGGACCTATTCAGGACTGGGAGCATGTCCTGGCACTTAGTAACTCCATGAAGGCTTCCCCGCTTCCTCCCTGTTTAACCACAGTTTCTGTGTTATGTCTCTTTTGACTTCCAGTATTTTCTCTCAAAAGATCTGTTTGAAATGTGATGGATTAGTCAATATTTGGTTTCTTTCAGTGGGAAAGGCATTTCCTGGCTGTGTCTCATCAGCCACCTTAGTTGTCCTACTAAATGTAAGTATTAACAGCTGGATTTGGCTTTGGTAATTCTTAGCTGTACTTGTTTATTTGTTAATTACCATGATCAGCACTTATTAATTCGACCAATGTTATTGAACAGAAGCTACTGCGTTGGGTACTGTTCTAGATGCTAGAATACAATGGTAACTAAAATAGACAGTCCATATCCTAATGGAGCTTATGTATAGTGTGGATATAAATGGCCACTTAGATAAATATATAAGCAAATTAAGGTAAGTTCTGTGAATGCTTTAAACATAGGGTACCTACATATGGTGATTTTTTTGAGGTTGGGGATTCAGGACAACCGCTGTAGCATTTGAAAACTGAGGAACAAATAATAGGTAGGCAAAGAGAAGAATCAGAAAACTTACAGACCACCTTTAGCCTGTTATTTAGTAAGAGGGGGAGTCAAGTGACATTAATGAAATGGATGACTTTTAGGCCATGGTAAGTATTTTGCTTAGTGGCAAGCTATTTAAGGGTTTCAGCATGAGTCACAATATGATCAGTTTATTTATTTTTTTTTACAACATCTCTTGGCTGATGCTTGAGAATGATTTCTAAAAAGGCTGAAGTGGAAGTAAGTTGTCTAGTTAGGCATTTGCAGAGATCCAGGCTAGAAATGATGGTGACTTGTAATTGTGTACTATAACTGGGGAGAGATAATTACTCAAAAATAAAAGCCATGCTAGTAGTTACAAAGATTTTCTATTTTTGTGTCCCTGGATTGAATATGTTGACCTTGTCCAATGGACAGGTAACTAATTAATATAGATGGAATTAGGTTCTAAATATTGCAAATAAATTAAATTTGCACAACTGTTATATAGATTAAGGAAGCAGTGGGAATTCTAGTAAGATAATAGTGGGATAAGCTATGGGAGAAGCATTAAGCAGATGGTGAAAAACAGCAACAATGAATCACAATTTGTTAAAGGTTGTTTTTCATCATAGTGATACTTTTATTGCAATTACTGCTTTCTACAAAGAAGGGTAGCATTAACATACCAATGTTTTGATTAACCACCTAATAGAGCTTCCATTTATATTATTTGAAAGATGAATAATGAACTTTAGGAAAATTTAGCTGTAATTTGAAATCAGAATTTTTTTCTTATGAAGAGAAAAGAAATTCCTGTACTTTGTTAAGAATTTTCCACTTCATGCTATTTTTCCGCATTCTTTTCACTCTTCATTGCCGTTTTTGGTATTTAATCACTTTTGGGTGGCAGTTCTTAAGTTTATATGTGTCATCAAAAACTAATTTATTTGTCAAACTGAATATCTAACATTTATGCACATATTTTTCATATTACAAAGTTGACGGAATTATGCCATCTTCCTGAAGGGAAGTATTATATGTTATTAATGGATACTGCATGGAACTTTATGTTTCTCAGACTGTATTGAAATGGACTAAGAATTCATTCAGTTTTTCAATTTCATTTTCTCTCTTAAGTAGTCTAAACAGATAATTGACAGGACCAGTGTAGGCATTATCTAATATATCAATATGTTGCCTACACTTGAATGGACAGTAAAAAATTTAACTTTAATAAAGTTAATTTCTACAATACCACAAAATATAATGCATATTATATTTCTTTTTCACACATTTCAGCTCTCAAACAGTGCTTATTGTATGTTTTGGTTTTTCTATTTATGCCCCTGGCACTTACTAGGCTGACAAAATAGTAATTCATGCTCACAGTTTGACTGATCATTGTTCCTTTAATAACAGTGAAATGTTATGTTTACATGTATATCTATTTGACATTGCATATGCAATTTTTTTTTCATTTTGCTGTACAATGGAGAATGAAAAGAATGTAGGAAGTGTACCTGAGTCTTAATTGGGGTCCTGATAGTGCTCACCTGAAAAATGAGAGATATAGAGAAAATTCAATAATTTTAGAACCTGAAGTAATTTTAAGGATAGATTTAAACCCATTATTTCGTGTAATAGGAAAACAAGACACTTAAAAGCAAGTGAGCTATTCAGGCGCACACATATAATGATAGATAACTGTCCTCTGTTTTTCAATTAGATTTTAGTTTTTTGCATAGCAGAAAAAACTTCGAATGGGAAAATACATTTATTAAGCTAATATTTATCATTGGAATTTCTAGTAACATGTTTGATATTGAAATGTGCATAAGACATGTGTAAAGTAAAAAAAAATACTTAAAAAGTTAACTTTCTTGTAGCCACTATTCATGTCAAGAAATAGCACATTTAAAAAATATTCTATGTCTCAAAAGGTCTCTGTTGCACTCTGTTACACTGCCTTCACTACCTTTCTCTTATTCCCCAAGGTGATCATATACTGATCTTTATTGTAATTATTTGTTTTTTAATAGATGTAGATGCCTTTAAATAATATACTTTTGCCTATTTTTGAACTTTCTATAAATTGAACCATGTTATATGTACTTTCTTATATTTTGTTTTTTTCAATATTATGCCTTTAAGATTTATCCATGTTGTACTTTGTTCATTGTCATTACTGTATAATATCCCATTATGTGAATGTATCACAATTGCATATTGTTAATGGACATTTGGGTTGTTTTCACATTGGGGCTGTTCTAATAAGTGTTGCTATGAATGTTTTTATGATATATGCCAGTGCACACGTGCAAGAGTTTCTCTCAAGTATAATATAGGTGAGTCATGGGTTAAGCATCATTTCCATTTTACTAGATTTAACCAAAGTATTCTAAAGCAACTGTAACCTTTTACACTCCCACCAACAGTGAATGGAAATTATCTTCTCTATCACATGATGACATCAGGTATTTTAAACTTTTGCCAATATTCTAATATGTAGTAGTAAAATTTTCATTTCCCTTATATGATTAGTCATTTAGATTTTCTCTTTTCTAAAGTGCCTATATACATCTTTTAACCACTTTTTCTTTTAGCTTTTTGGCTGTTTTTCTAATGGATTTCTAAGAATTCTTTATGTATTCTGGCTCTGAGCCATTTCACAGTTATGTAAGTTGCAATGTCTACTATCTTTTCTGATTGTCTTTTCACTGTTTTTCTTTGGTTGTTTTGATAAATGGAATTTTGGATTTTAATGTGATGGTAATTTTCAGTCTTTTCTCATGGTTAGTGTTGTCTGTATTATCTCTCATAGTTTCTTATATTATTTTCTAAAAGCTTTAGAGTTTTGCCTTTTACATTTGTCTTTAATCATCTGTAACTGATTTTTGTGTTTAGTGTGAGCTATGGGTGTAGTTTCACTTTTTCACCACCCCTGCAATATGGCTGCCCACCATTTACTGAAAAGATCATTTTTAATCCCACTGCATTGCAGTGTTATCTCTGGCATTTATCATTTGTGCATGTAAGTGAAAATATATTTCTATGCTTTAAATTCTCTTCTATTGTTCTGTTTTTCTCTGTGCCAGTTTCATAGTGTTTTGATTAATGTTGCTTTATAATAGGTCTAACTGGTAGGGCAAAATCTTCTGTATTTTTCTTCAAGAGTATCTTGATATTTTTACCCTTTGCATTAACATAATTTCAGAATCAGCTTTGTGAAATCCCCCAAAATTATCTCTCCAAATTTTTATGGAGATTACATTAATTCATGAATCAGTTTTCCAGAATTGTCTTCCATTCCATGAACATAGTATATGTCTCCTTTTATTTTGTTTTGTTTTTTGTGAAGTTATTCAATAAAGTACAGACTGTTGGCGGGAATATGGATTGTTATAGCCATTATGAACAACAGGATGGTGGTTTCTAAAGAAATTAAAACTAGAACTACCATATGATCCTACAATCTTTTCTGGGCATATACCTGAAGGAAATGAAATCATCATCTTGTAAAGGTATCTACAATTCCATGTTCATTGCAGCATTATTCACAATAATGAAGATATGGAAGTAACCTAAGTATCCATCAATAGATGAATGGATAAAGAAACCATGTTACACATATACCATGGAATGTTATTCAGCTCTAAAGAAAAGATCCTGCTATTTGCCGTGGATGAACTTGGAGGACATTATACTAAGTGAAATGTGCCAGACATAGAAAGAAAAATATTATATGATCTCATTTATATGCAGAATCTTAAAAAAATCAAATATAAAGAGTCAGGGAATGAAATAGTGGTTGCAGAGTTAGGGGGCAGGAAACGAGGAGATGTGGGTCAGAGGATACAAAGTAGCAGATATATAAGATGAACAAGTCTAGAGGTCTGATGTACAACATGAGGACCACAGGTCATAAAATTGTTCTGTATATGGGATTCATGCTAAATGAGTAGATTATAGCTGTTCTTGTCACAAAAATTAAAAAAGGGTAACTGTGAGATGATGAATGTGTTAATTTGCTCCACTTTAGTAACCTTTTTGCTATCTGTATGTATCCCATAGTATGTTGTATACCTTGAATGTACAAAATAGAATTTATTTAAAAAGTAAAGTACAGAGAATAATTATTGAGACACTAACATGTAAACGTTTATAATTTTACATAATTGGTTCAGTTGTCCATGAAGAGTCAAACAATTAGTTATAAATAGGCTAGGGTCTTCAAAGCTCTGTTACTCAGCAACCCATGGTTTTTTCAATTAGATGTCGTGTGCTGCGTATTATTCAAAGGAACTAATTATTTCATATGTCTCTCTGCCACTTTTACTGTCACTAAATAAATTAAACATGTTACACATGTGCACAGGTAGAGGAAGATAAAAGAATACATTAAAAACAGGTAGATACAACATAAACACTCAAAGTCAAGAAATGACGATTTTTTATGTTAAAAGTATTTCAAAAATTATTGTGAATTCTTGGTCTCTCTTTTCTGTTTGTATTGTTTGGGAATGTTTTTAAAGAAGTATCTAAAGATGGAAATACAAGATCTAATTACTTTGGTGAGTATTGCACATTTTAATGATGCTCAGACCATGTACTTAAAGGGTAAAAAGGGTAAAAAACTAAAATTTTATTTGTCTCAAATTATTTCTTTAATGAAAATATTCATACCTTTTATAAAAAAAACTACAGCGACAGCATTTTAACTCTAGCAATATTTACTTGGCCAGGTAACTCTTTCTTCTCTGGTATTCAGTAAAATCTTTCCCTTTTGTTTCTCCTGCTGCTTAGGTTACTTTCTCTCTACCTATTCCATAGCTTTTCTTCTTCCATCCTTTTATAAAAGCTGACATTCTTTTGACTTTGTCCTCAGTTCCATCTCATCCTATACCCATGACTATTTTGTCTGATTTTTTATGTAGTAAAGCTGAGCTGCTTCACATGTATTCATTACACTGTGAATAACTCATTGCAAATCACTCTACTATCATGCTCATTAACATCAGCATCAGCAGTATCAGGTACATCAACATTTTTGCTAGTGTTGAGTGCTTACTATAATGCTGGGCATTGCTAAGCACTTCACATATATTAGCTCCTTAAAGCACATATATCCTTTAAGGTTATTAATGTTTTAGGTCTGCGAATTCAAAAAAACTTGTTTGAGATCATTCAATTATTATGGGGATTTCAACTCAGGTGTGTTTAACTTAAGATCTCCTGCTTATAGTTGCTATGCTTTTCTTTCTCCCAATTCATACACATTATTTTTATTCACTGTTATGTAAGATACAGATGTTCTTAATAAAATGAAACAGCATACAGTTTAACTCAGGTGGTTTCTTTCTTTTTCTTTTTTTCCTTTATTTTAAGAGCTAGGGTCTTGCTCTTTCACCCAGGCTAGAGTGCAGTGACACTATCGTAACTTACTACAGTCTTGAGCTTCTAGGCTCACATGATCGTCTCATCTCAGCCTCCAAATAGCTGGAACTATAGGCATGTGCCACCACACCTAGCTGATTTTTAATTTTTTGTAGAGATGGCACTCTCAGTATATTTCACAGGTTGGTTTTGAACTCTAGACTCAAGTGATCCTCTCACTTTGGCCTCTCAAAGTGCTGGGATTAAGGCATGAGCCATTTACCCAGGGCCCAGCTCAGAGTAAATTTTAAGATAAAAATTTTATTTGGCAAGTGATGATGTAATTGTATAATATGTGTTGAGTTTCACACCCAGGCTAGTCTATCATTTATTTTTCAAGAGCTGCTTATGAAGCCGTGACAGCTTTTGAAATTGATAGAATTGCCCATAGTTAAATGAAGTTTTTTTGGTAGAATATGTTTGACTAGCAAGACATTTTAAATTGGTTATTACTTAGGCAATACTAGTATTAATAAATCAGTTTCTAAAATCCTAAATTATTTTCTAATTTAAATTTTCTAATAAAGGGAATAAATTGACCCAATATGACCTAATAAAGGGAATAAAAGCCCAATATGAAAAATGCATACATGTTAACACACTCCAGTTGGACAAATTTAATTTCAGTTGATATCATAAAAGTTAATTTCTATAGCATTGTTCAACAGAGACTTGTCTTCATTAGCTATTGTTGGAAAAAAGGAATCGGGGCAGCAGAAAGTAATGCAAAGGCTTACTTATAACCTCTAGTGACATCTTTCAGGCATTATTTCATGGCATAATGTTTTGTTAATTTACTGAAATAATTCTGAAACCATTTATTATTATTTAAAACTTTAGATTACTTCTGTGAATCCACATTTTTTAAAGAATAGTTATGCCTAAGAGCAAGAAGTTGGACAATTTTACTTCTAAAGATTGCTTCCAATCCTGTGATCTTATGAATCTATGTGTTTTTCTTCCTTCTGAATATATTTCCATACCCATAGTTCCCAGTGATTTCAGATGGGTTACATGGAGTTTTATGGAAATTAGTAGAGATTAAATATTGTATTAACAGTAAAACCTAGTAATTAAGATGTTTAGCTAAATAAACTCAGTTAACAGAATTTAAATTTTGTATTCTTAGAGTTACTCAAATTTGAAGTTTTTAAGTGCTTACTTTTTAGACTTCTCAATGATGTATTTGTATTTTTTAACATTAAAGTTTTTGTATGTTGGAGGAATAATATGTAACTTTTAAATTTTTGTTTTAAAAGTTGTTAATTATTGTTTGATTGTGTTTCATAATTTCTATAAGCCTTCTTCATTCTTATTTTATTCTCTTTTCTCCTCTGATTGGATAATTTCAGATGTCTTATCTTTGGGCTCACTGACTGTTTATTCTGGATGAAGTTGACTGTTAAGGCATTCCATTGAATTTTTCATTTCAGTTATTGTATTCATTATCTGTAGGATTTCTGTTATTTTTGTTTTTATTTATTTGTCAAACTTACCATTTTGTTCATAAATTGCTTTCCAAAATTTATTTAATATTCTATTCATGTTTTCTTGTAGTCCCCTGAACTTCTTCAAGAGAATTATTCTGAATTCTTTGTCAGTCATTTTATAGATTTCCTTTCTTTTGGGTTCATTACTGGAGCTTCATTTCTTTTGTTCATTATATTTTCCTGATTATATAAAGAAGAGCTGAATTTTAAACCAAGTGTATTCTACATTTGTTTCTTTTTTGTAATTTTGGAAATATTATTTTCCATAGAAACTGTTAAGATATGCAGATTCTAAAGCCAATCGAGAAAAAAAAATAAACAATATTGTGTTGGAGAAATAGCACTAATATTACCATTTTATCTACAACTAAGGCCATTTTAAGATTGATTTTCTTCCCATTTTCTGAATTTCAACATTAATTCCTGGAATCTCTATTTTTTATAAAAACTTTTTTAGGTTTCATAGTTTGGCAAAGCTGGAGCAGGACATAGATACTGATATTTGTGTGTCACTTTTATACTTGTATAAGAGAAGACCTCTCACTCTAAACCATTGTTTTTTAAACTAGGTTCAGCAGAACTCTTAACTTTTTGAAGGGTGCCTCAACCTTGCTTTCCAGTGGAACAGCTCTGTTTTTATTTGTTTAATATGCTGAGATTTGCCTAAGAGTTTATCCTTTTAGTTATTAACCTGGTGATGAAATTGGGCCCTTGAGTAAGCCTTAATAGATTCATATGCAGCTCTGACATAACTAATTTTGGAACCATAAGTTACTTCATCTCTCTGTGCTTTAGTTCCCTCATTTGTAAAATGGATATAATGAAGGTACTTATTTCATATGGCCTTTGTGAGAGTTAAATAATACATGTTCATTATTTAGAATAGCATTTAGGGTTCAGTAAATGCATGAAACTTTGTAATAAATTAATATATCTTTGTTAGAACTGGCATCTATTTGATGGCACACCTGGAGTCTTACCAATCATATTGTTGACCTAAGGGAGAGAATGGAAGTGGTGAAGTGGATTGAGAGATGGGAGCTAGAATAAAAAATTTAGTACCTCTCTTTCAAAGGACAGCTTATAAGCTCAGATAAATAATCTTGCATGAAAGAGTGTAGAAATAAGATTGATACAAAAAGGAGGGTTTTTTTTTTTGTTTTTTTTTTTTGGTATGTGTGTTTTAATGGTGAAGACTTTAAGATGCTACTAAAAGGAAGTTTATTTCAGCCTGTTCTAAACTAAAGTTGTTTGTATATAACTTCCATTTTAGAAATAGTCAACTCTTCCAGATCTTATTTCTATGATTAGTTTCACATCTTTTCCATTGGTTCTCCAAACTGGGTTAAAATTTGAATTTCTGAATCTGTGTTCCTGCAATATTTGTAGAGAACCAACTTCCAAAAGGATTATAATTACTGAAACATTCATTGAGTCAGCATGGCTTCCAAATTTTTCATAGCAAGATTACTCTTTCAAGTTTTAGGATTGATCACTAAAAGATAGATTTTGACATCATCAGTTCCAGCTATCTGATTTTGTAGTTGAGGAGGAACTGAAGGAAAAGAATGTCTTGGTTGAGATGAATTGATTAGTTATTGTCAGGTTTGAAATGATAATGATTTTTCAATAGATATGCTTTCTGAATCCCATACTTTCATCATAGGTAAATTTTTCTTTTTCTTAGAATAATTTTGCCTTGGATTTTCTTAAATTTTTGTTAAGAAGAAAAGGCAATTTCTTACAAATTATTTATTATGATGCCTCTGACTTCTCAAAAAGATAGAAGGGTTTCTTTCTGCTCTTGCTCGTTTGCTCACTGAATCAAGTGTGTGATAAGCATAAAAGGAAGAGATGCGAGAAGATTAATAAGGTATTATCTAATATGTATGTTAATAATATGACATATTTTAGCTATTTAGTCTTTTACTACTTCTAGTTTCATTATAATTTCTGGAGAGATTCAAATTCTGAGTTTTCTTACATTAAAACTCCTCCCTCAAATAACAAACCAAATTTACTTCAGTAAACAAAATTACCTGTGAATTTTGCATGTTTCCCAAAGATTTTATGTAATCAAATGTCTGTTATAAATTTCTCCAATAAAAACTTAGAATTGAGTATTGAAAGAAGTAGTTGACTGTAGTCTGTTCTAGTTGCTTTGGTGAAATACCAAAGTTGTTAGTAATTACTTAGTCCACACTGTAAACTACTCTTAGAGTTATTTAATCATAGGCTAGCTTTTATCACTGTACGTGTTTCTTTACCATTTTCTTCCGTTTCTGTCCCCTCCCAGATCTTTTTCCTACCTGTCCCATTGGTAGAAATGCACAGTAGTTTCAGAATAATCATACCTAAAACATTGTTAGTCAAATCTGCTTTCAAGGACATATTCTAAAATTGAATGCCTTCTTTTATAATGTCTACATAGCAGCAGTAGCAATTTGTTTCTCCCTTTTTCAACCCCTCTCCCTCAGAAGATAAATGATATAAGTTGTAGTGAATTATTTGAACAAAAAGCAGACTAGAAGAACCATATGAGACACAGAGGAGAGAGGGGACTGAGGGACAAGATACCACTGATGGGAGAGTTTTGATGGTGTAAGGAAGTGAGAGACTCATACAGCTTTGAGGATACTAGAAAATAAATATGACCTAATCAAAGAGTTTCTGCATAGCAAAAAAAACTATCAACACAATAAACCGACAACCTACGGAACGAGTGAAAATATTTGGAAACTATGCATCTGACAAAGGTCTAATATCCAGAATCTATAAGAAGCTTAAACAAATTTACAAGCAAAAAACAAAGAACCCCATTAAAAAGTGGACAAAGGACATGAAAATACAGTTTTCAAAAGACGACATACATGTGGCCAATAAGCAGATGAAAAAATGCTTAGTATCACTAATCATTAGAGAAACACAAATCAAAACCACAATGAGATGCCTTCTCACACCAGTCAGAATGGCTATTATTAAAAAGTCAAAAAATAATGGTGAGGTTGTGCAGGAAAGGGAATGTTTATACACTGCTTGTAGCAATGTAAATTAGTTCAGCCACTGTGGAAAGCAGTGTGGCAATTGCTCAAAGAACTTAAAATAGAACAACCATTTGACCCAGCAATCTCATTGGGTATATACCCAAAGGAATATAAATAATTCTGCCATAAAGACATAAGTGTACTCATATGTTCATTGTGGCACTATTCACATGTAACAAAGACATGGATTCAATCGAAATGCCCATCAATGATAGACTGGATTTTAAAATGTGCTATATATATACACAATGGAATAATACACAGCCACAAAAATAATTAGATCATGTCCTTTGGAGTAACATGAACAGAACTGGAGGCCATTATCCTAAACAGACTAACATAGGAACAGAAAACCAAACACCATGTGTTCTTATAAGTGTGAGCTAAACACTGAGTACATATGGATACAAAGAAGGGAACAGTAGACACTGGCAACTAGTTGAAGGTGGACTGTTGGAGGAAGGAGAGGATTGAAAACTATCAGGTAATAATTATGCTTATTAGCTAGGTAACAAAATAATCTGTATACCAAACCCCCAAGACACATAGTTTACTTAAATATTAACCTGCACATGCACCCCAGAACCTTAAATAAAAAATAAATAAACCATCTTTAAAAAAGAATGGAAGGGAAAACCACGCAACTAAACAAAACAACTGTGAAATAATTCTCCAGAGTCATTGTCATTTTCACTCCCACTACATATATATGAGAGTTTCAAGCAAAAAACAAAATATCGTTGCCATTTAGTGGTGTTAGTCTTTTTGAGTTTAGCCACTGTAGTGAGTGTGAAATGTTACCCTAATGTGGTTTTAGTTTATACTAGATCATGTTGACCACTTTTTTACGTACCTATTTGCCATTCTTATATCTTCTTTTATGAAGTGTATATTCACTCTTTAGTTTGATAGGTAGTAGTTTGTATATATTGTGGATGTGTCTTCTTCTGTACAACTATCTCCTTGCTTCTGCTCTTTAACAATAACAACAAAAGGATGTTATACATAAAATGTATTGATACATTTAATACTTCTAAACTGCTGGCAGTTTTTTAAGGAAAGTAATTAGCATTTAAAACACAGACTCTATCATTTTAAATTTAAAACAAAAATTATATTCTAGTTTATTTTTGATTTCAGGTGCAGTTAAAAACTAGCATTTCTAGTCAGTATGTAATTCGGATGCAGCCAACTAATAGATGCCTTTCTACACTGGAGTGTGCAGCTGTTGCTCTTTCCATTCTGGAGAAAAATAATTACATACAAGAGGTATGTCTTTGGAAGATTATAATTTTTGAAAATGGAAGTTTTCTTAGATTTTACGTAGAAGATTTGGACATACTTGTTAAATTTGTAACTCATGTGACAAGTAGAATCTTCTGTGATAGAAATTTATGTACTTTTATAACCTTCTTTCCCCTCTGGTGTTTTTCTGTGTTAGCTTAGCATTCCAGATTGCACTATTTAAATATTCATACTAAGCTGTGCAAACAGCATTTGTAATATGCTAAATTACATTTAAGTAGCACAACATTAAATAGTTTTTGGCTAGATTTTTCTTTTAGTGTTTTCTCTTTTTTGTATTTTGTGTTCTCTTATGCTCAGCCTTTTCTTCTTTTTTGTTAAAAGAATATTCTATAGAAACATTTTTCTTTTTGCATTGGTGCCATTATTTGAGTTGGTGTACTAACTTTCTGTTTCTTGTATTAACCTTGCTTAGAGTGTAATAATAAATTTTTTAAAATTTTCTTTTCTTTCTTTTTTTTTTTTTTGTTTTTTTTGTTGTTGTTGTTGTTGTTGTTTGTTTTTGAGACAAAGTCTCACTCTGTTGCCCAGGCTGGAGTACAATGGCACAAACTCGGCTCACTGCAACCTCTGCCTCCTGGGTTCAAGTGATTGTCCTGCCTCAGCCTCCCGAGTAGCTGGGATTACAGGCACCTGCCACTACGCTCAGCTAATTTTTGTATTTTTAGTAGAGATGGGGTTTCACCTTGTTGGCCAGGCTAGTCTCGAACTCCTGACCTCAGGTGATCTGCCCACTTCAGCCTCCCAAAGTGCTGGGATTACAGGCGTGAGCCACCACGCCCAGCAAAAAGACATTTTTCTTGAGAAAAAATGTCTAAAGAATATGAAAACATTATAACCTGCAATTGTTTTATTTAATTTTTATGAAAACATGTTGATTTCATATGTAATTAATAATCACCAGCAAAGAATAATGTTTCAGTTTGCTTACTAACATCTGAATCTTTTGGAACATAGAAAAAACTGCATTTGTAGCAAAAGAAAAAAATAGTGAAAAAACCCTAAGTTCGTTTTTTTTTAATTATTGAAAAGTTTTGATAAATAAAACTCAAGAAGAAAATCAGAGGATAAAAAGCAAAACTAAATGGGATTTATGACTCCCCCTTCAAAACGCAGCATAAACACACGCATTCACACACATACGTGCACACACATGCGTGAGGAACTCCTTCCTGCTTTCTTTCTTTCTCATTATACATTGTGGTTACGGTATGAGTATGCCTTAAACACAAAGGAAATTTCAATAATAGATATAAGCTCAGTTCAGCGTAATGTGTTAGTTACCAAGGTATTAATCCTAAAGAGAACAAAAAGATCTCAAAAGCAAGGAATGTTGAAGAATGTTAGAAGCAAGCATTGAATTGCTTTTTTCCTCTCCTCTACACTAAGCTGTGGAAAATGTCAGAGTTGGAGACTTTTCTTTTAAAGAAGTAGGCTTTTCTAAGTAGCCTCTGTGTGTGTGTGTGTGTGTGTGTGTGTGTGTGTGTGTGTGTGTGTGTGTGTGTATGTGTTTGAGTAGACTTTGTTCTGGGTCTAGGCAATTTCACTTTCTCTGTTCTTTGAAAAACTATTCATGAAAGATCCTAGATTCTTACTTTAAATGAGCAAGGAGTGTTCTCAGACACTTTTCCATCTCTTCTAACCTTATCACCTACTCTCATGTCCCTAGCCATGAACATAGTACTTTATATACCCCATACTTGTCTTTCTGTTTTGTTTATTTACCATCATCTCTGTATTTTCTTAAATATATATACATACACACTCTTTCTAGGTGTCTTACTAGAATGATGTAACCCAGTGCTGTTGTTTAAACTTGCTTTCTCTACAGTCTCTGTATCTTCTTTTTTGTTGATGTAAAACTCTAGGATCAGACAGTATCAGACCAAAGACCCATTGAAAGTTCAAATTTTGAGGGAAGAATATATTCCTTAGCTATAGATTTAAAGCTTGCTTTTCTCTCCTTTTGAGTTCTGGAAAGAATTCTCTATGGACCTGTATCTCTTATCCCCACAACTGGAATTGGGTCTTTACTGCAATCCTAAATGGAACCTTTAATGTTAGTAATGGTGGTAGTTATGGTAATAGTAGTTACAGAATAATAGAGTTAAGAATAGGGTTTCTACCACTACTATTACTATTACTATTACTACTACTACTATTACTACTACTACTAATTCTACTAGTGCTCCGTTCTCTCCTGTTTTATATACTACTACTACTACTGTTAATTCTGCTAGTGATTCCTTCTCTTCAGTTTTATATTATTTTGGTGTTAATTAATATAGCATCTACTTGTAAAAAAAGATAAATTTAAAAATCAATGTACCATTATTTTAGGATTCTATTAGCTAAGAATGTTTCAGGCTTTATTTTACAAATGTTCAAGACTCTACAAAGTATTAGAATGGATTCTTTCCAAGTTGACTGATAAGGAACTTTTTGAAAAAATGTGTAACATATATTTAGGACCACTTTCTTAATGTTGTTTTAGGGCTTCTTCTCCATCAGCATTTTTTTTCATTCTTTCATTACTTTTATTGTTTTATATAACCCAAGGCATTGATGACATAAAGCCACAGGCTGACTTGATTCTTGCTAGATTGTGCTTTGTGATGTGATATCTTAAAAAAAACAAAACCAAACAAGGAATCCTTATTGTGAAAACTTGAGACTTGCAAAATACTTTCTGAGTATAATGTCTAACAAAAGGCAAAGTTTAAGACAACAGGAAGGTGACAAGACCCTTTATCTCTTCAGCGTTTTTTTTTGTTGTCTGTGGATAAAATTAATCATAAAGTCCCAAGGTAATAGTGAGCTCTTTGAGCCCTCATTCTGTTTGCTTTGGTGGCCAGCCATAATTTCACTACAATGGCCAGGAGTAGAAAAAGGATGTTTGACAGTCAAACTTGTGATTTGGGAGGTACTGATAACATGATGAGAGCATGAGCAGAAGAAATACATAATGAAACATCTCAAGTTGCTTATTATTACAGATGGCAAAAATTGCCTCCAGCAACAATTTGTAGTAAAGCTGTTTTCTTTGTGGGGGAACCCCACGTCCAGCCTTTTCAAATCTAGTTACAAGAAAAAAATTAGCATCTAGTTACGATAATAAATTAGCATCTTTGTGAAATGCAATTTCAGAACATAGGTGTTTTCTTTCCTTCCTGGGGAGGAAAACGATGACATACACTTTTTCCCAATAACCTTTTATGAGGGGGGTTCTAATAAAACCTTAAGATGATGGGGAAGAATAGTAAATTTTCTTTTTCTTTTTCCTTTCTTTTTTCTCTTCTCATCGCTTTGCTTTGCTTCTCTCTCTCTTTTTTTTTTTCCTTTTCTGACAGAGTCTTGCTCTGTCACCCAGGCTGGAGTGCAGTGGCATGATCTTGATTCACTGCAACTTCTGCCTCCTGGGTTTAAGCGATCATCCCACCTCAGCCTCCCAAGTAGCTGGGAACTACAGGTGCCTGCCACCATGCCCAGCTAATTTTTGCATTTTTTGTAGAGATGGGAGAGGTGGGGAGAGTCTCATGTTGTCCAGACTGGTCTTGAACTCCTAGGTTTGAGTGATCTATCCACCTTGGCCTGCCAAAATGTTGGAATTACAGGCTTGAGCCTCCAGGGCTGCCAGAGAAGAGAAATTTTTTGGCTTCGTTCTGTAGAGGCAGGGCTCCTCAAAATAAAGAACTTGGTAGAGAATAACTTTGTTAGTCTGTTGTCTCATCATCATCCTTATTCTAGAGCAGTTTTTCAAGCACCTGAAAGCATGGCTACATGAAAGTAGCAAGATGTGGACTTTGAAGTGGTTTTGAATCACAACTTAATTGTCATCAGTTTTTGCAAGTGGGCAGACCACATAATTTCTTTGTACTTGTTTTCTTGTATGAAAACAACTATTTGTTGTTTTCAAGAACTGAGATAATATATTTCATAGCATTTCAATAACTGAGATAATAATGAGTAATTGCCACAGTTGTCAACACAGACACTCAAGAAGAGTTAATCCTTTTGCCCTTCCTTTCCTCTCTAATTTTTGCCTGTAGATTGGCAAAAGAAAGTCTGAACTAAAAGATGGTGGCTTTCATTAGCTCTTGTAGTATTTACCAGGACGTTTCATACCTTGGAAGCCTTTAGCTTAGGGATGTTTTTTTATTACAGAACCTTCTCTACTTATGAAGTTTATCATAGGAACTTTTAAAGATAGATGTGGCAAAGCCTCCTGCTGTAGCCTGAATGCCTTGGCTCTACCCAGTGCCAGTGGTTGGTAGTAATGGTTCCTTGAAAACTGTCACTTTCCACATGCGGCAAAAAGGATTTACTAAGATAGGCTACAACTTTAAAACTTTAAAGTTGAAATGGCGTAAGATGACAAAAGTTTATGTGTCTCTCATGCTTTGTTCAGTGAGATTACCCCGAGGATCTCTGCTCATTGCAGTCACTCAGGCACCCAACCTGATGGAGGAACTATCTAGATAATTCATTCCACTTTCATCAAGGAATCCTACACCACTTTTAATGCTTTTGCCTTAAGGTGACACATATTACTTGTACTCGCATTTCATTAACCAAAGTGAGTTAATATGGCTGTGCCCAACTTTAAAAAGGGATGGAAAATGCAGTCTGATTATGTACCAAGAAGGAGTTCTGGCATATTTGTGAACAGCTGTAGGGAGTGCCAACAGAGATGGAGTAGGCATCTAACCCAGATCTGCCTGTTTGCAAAATTCATTCTCTTCATTACCTCAGAAAATTCATAGAATCTTATCTTCAGAATGTAAAAGTTGGAATCTTTTGACCACAGGAATATTAGTTTTCTTCTGTAGGCAAGAATCTAATAAATATCATAAAATATCCATAGAATCTTCAGTTTTCTTGGTCTGTATGTGGTCCTAGGTGTGTTTCCTAGGTACAATGTTTCAGAATACTATCAGTCCATTGTACCCACTCTGTAAAGTACATAAAGTCATATATAGTTATTTTAGCATTTCCTATCTTGTTTTCTTCATTAAAATAAATGATGAGAACATACCTAAGGAGTTTTCTACAATAATATCGGGCAGAGCCTTTCCAAGATGTTTACCTTTTTTCTTTCTTTCTTTTTCTCCACCACGCCCTCCCCCCCCTGCCCCCGCCGTTTTTTCTAAACAAAGTTTCATTCTGTCACCAAGGATAGAGTGCAATGGCATGATCATAGCTCACTGCCACCTTGACCTCCCAGGCTCAAGCGATCCTCCTGCCTCAGCCTCCTGAGTAGTTGGGAACACAGGTGCACACCACCATGTCTGGCTAATTTTTTCTATGTATATATTTTTTACAAGAAACAGGGTCTTACCATGTTGCCTAGGCTGGTCTCGAGCTCCTGGGCTCAAGCAATCCTCCTACATCAGCCTCCCAAAATGCTGGGATTACAGATGTGAGAGTGTATATTACAGTAAGGAATTATATTTGGCTGCATGTAAGAGAGCCCTTACTGCAGTGGTTACTTCACATGGAGTTTTGTATTTCTCTTCTGTATCAGAAGTGCTGAGGTGGGCAGTCCTGACTGAGAATGCAGCTTGCAAAAGACTTCAGGGACAAGAATTCTTTTCTTTCTGTCCATCATCTTATGTATTTGGCTTTAATCTTCATGTTTCTTGCCTAGTAGTCACATGATGCTTGTCCTACCTTCAACAACCATTTTCTAGGCAGGAAAAAAGGGCAAAAACCTATGCCTGCTAAGTTTGCCCCCCTTAAAGAGTATCTCTAGAAGCCCCGTCCAAAGACTTCAATTTATGTCTTCTTGGATAAATTGGGTCATTAGTCAGTGTAATATTAGTAGCTGGACACATTTCTACCTTGGATATAATTTGAATTCTTTAAATAAGGGAGAAAATAATGAATATGAAGAAGCAACTGCTAGTGACTATCACTATTTTTAAGAGTTCCTTGTAAATTAAAGCTATTAAGTCCTTCTCTACCACTTATGTTGTGCATCAGCCTCCCAAAATGCTGGGATTACGGATGTTATTATAGTTGGGAATTATATTTGGCTGCATGTAAGAGAACCGTTACTGCAGTGGTTACTTCACATGGGGTTTTCTATGGGGGTTAATAAATTTTCACGTAGACATTGTGAATTTTTTGTGGTTAAATCTATCAGTTTTTTCCTTTGTTTTTTTCATGCTCCATTAACAATCTGTTTAATTAAGGTTTTTCTTTTTTTGTCTATTATTTTTGAAAACATCTACTCAGGGATCTCAGGCCCAAGGAAAGAATCTCACCTAAAATATGTTTAAAACACTGGCATAGTGTTGTTATTTATTTTTAAAATTTTTAGATTTGAATAACTTTAGGTAGAGCATATACTCCAGTTGTATTACAACTGCCACTATTCTCAATTGGCTTGTAAAGACCCACCCAGTTTACTTGTTTATGTCACATGGCTGGCCTAAAGGTATTTGAGTTTAGACAGGTTCAGATATTATTAGAATGATCTCAAATGCACCAAAACCTGGGTGTCTAAGTTGTATGTGGTCCATGTGACTAATGTGAGAGAAATAGCAAGCCGTTTACCCATTACTGCCATCATCTAATTGTTATCAGGTGTCAGTAAGCTTGCGTTAATTTGTGAGAGAAACTGAATTGACTATAATGATGTACTTACCTTTGTATCTAAATGTCTCAGTCTGCTTGTTACAGATTCAATTATAATGGCAACAATTTTTCCTGGTGTTTGAATAAGTTAATGTATAAAACTAGTATCAGACTTTATTGCCTATGAGGATAATCAGTATTTGTATCTTTTTACTAAAATTCCTTAGTGTGATATTAAGGTGTGAATTTTAAAGACATTATTTATCTAGAAATAATTATATATTTATTAGAGTATCTATTGTTTCTCGTAGTTAAAAGCTAGTCATAATATAAGAAACATATTTCTGAATGAAAAATATAGATAGAATATCATGATTTGTCACAGATACTTTTTTAGTGTCTTTTTTTTTCTTAACAGACTTTGCTTCGCCCTCTACAAGCTTTATGCTCTTTCCAGCTTCAGCATGGTGCCCAAATTCGCCTCAGCAAGGAACACCTTCTGAAAAATGGATTATATCCTAAACCAATGCCAAAGAACAAACGCAAACTCAGGAAAATGGAACTGTTAATGAATAGTGTTAAAATTTAGTACAGTTGTTCATTTGGTGCTAGCTTACCTGTCTTCTTCTAGCAATACCAAGTTAAGTTTTCATATAGTGTAGGTCTGTAGGTTTTTTTTACTTGGTAAAAAAGAATGAGAATTGCATACTAATCTTGCCCAGAAGAAGGAAGTAAACCAAATATTCATAAAAACAAACAAACAAAAATTCACTGGCTTACTGAAAAGCAAGATTTCACACTGTACTTGTTTTTTAAAATGTACCTTTAATACATGTTTTCAAACCCAAATTTAAAATGTGATTTGTTGTTGAGCTGGGTTCGAAGTTCTTGCTTGTAAAATAGAAGGAAATTGTTGTGGTGGATTGGAACAGTACTGTTTCCATTAATGTTTATAAATAATTAGGTGTAGACCAATAGTATATCTACATCGATTTACAGTCCTAACTTTATAGTTTGAAATAAGTAGCAAAGGAAAATTATGATAATGAAGTAATTTATTATTTTGTAAAATAGTGTAAAGGAATAAGGAAACTTTAAGTATTGTTTAGAGGCTAAATCTGAACTCTGCTAATATGATTTAAGTGTTCTATTAATTGCCCTGATTTCTAAATAGGTACATGTAATTTTGAAATAGCAAACATTTCATTTGCAATCACTCTGGATAAATTTTTATTTTTCAGTGTTCATTGAACAGGCTTATTGACTATAGTAAACTTACTTTATTGACTTTTTCATATGGAAAATGATAACTGGAATGTGATAAAGCTTATTTTTAGAACATATTTCTCTAAGTAGGGCTATTTAAAATAACCTTTTTAATGAGAAAAAAACTTTCAATTTGAGAGAACAAATTCCTCCTGCTCTTTGGGAAAATGTTTACTGAGATTTTGCATAGAATAAGAGACATATATGTAACATATATTTATGTTCAATATATATTCAGCATAAGTCTGCTGCAATTATGTACACATCTTGGCAAGAGTAGGAGATTTTGTTTAGTCTTTGTTTATGACTTCTAGAGATTCCTGTATCTAGTTTTAAGTTGTAAGGAAAAACTAAACATGCAATTTAAAGGTAAGCTTGATAACTATGGAACATAAGCATACACCAATGATTATTTCTTACAGTTTTCATGCTCATTTGCTTATTATTTACTTGGATTAGACTCATTAAAAGCCATATTGCTAGTCACAATTAGAATGCTAATATTTGGGGAAACTATGCAGAAAATATTTTAAAATGTTAAAAGTTAGAGTACTATCTTCTGTTGTTGATTTATTTTTGGATTTAAAAACAAGTAAGGCTGGCCCAGTAGCTCACACCTGTAATCCCAGCACTTTGGGAGGCTGAGACGTGAGAATTGCTTGAGCCTGGGAGTTTGAGACCAGCCTGGGCAATACGGTGAAATCCTGTCTCTACGCAAATATATGTATGTGTATATGTGTGTGTGTGTGTGTGTGTGTGTGTGTGTGTATGTATATATAATTAGCCAGACATGGAGGTATGCTCTTGTAGTCTCAGCTTCTTGAAAGGCTGAGGTGGGAGGATCACTAGAACCCAGAAGGTCGAGGCTGTAAGAGTTATGTTCATTCCACTGTACTGTAGCCTCGCTACAGAGTGAGACCTGTCTCAAAAAATGAAGAAACAAAACTAGCTCATTGACAGTGTAAAACACCTAATATCAGATGATTATTTGCTTTACTAGAAAAGAAGCACCATGTAATAATAATGTATAATAGTTTCTTAACAAGTGGGGCTCAAATCATTTTATAGTAATTTTTCACATTGATATTAAACTTCATGAGTTTCCTTTAGTCATTGTTATGTTTTAAAAGGAAAACTCCCCCTCTCCCCTAAAATGCCATTTTGTAACTCAAAATTTTACTTCATTGATTTTTAAGAGTAATTTCTACCTTTATCTTTTAAATAAAACATTTTAGAGTATTTTTGAAGCCTTAAAAAAGCTTTAAATTTAGTGTTTTTGGAAATGTATAAAATTTCCTATTAAGTATGTTTAGTTTTCCAAATAATTCTACTGACCTGTGAACTCGCTTCACTTGTTTTTTACTTATTTTTTCCTGACCTCTTAACAAGGTGAGTCCATTTAATCATCTGTGCTATAAAATGCTTCTCTAGTCACCTGTTTTCTTTAAACAGTTTTAAGTAAGTTTTAAAAGCCATTATTTTAATTACTACAAGTATTCAAAGTATAGTATTATGTGAGCATTTTAACTGAAAATTTCATCAGGCTTTTAAAAATTACTTTTTTATTGTATTAGTTGGCTTTTAAATTCAGATTCTTTATGTTTGCTTGATTTTCCTGGAAGTTCCAGGTTTTATAAATTTGTAGCTGATAGTAGGCTTAACTTGTGTACCCCAACTGCACTTTGATATGGTGTAGATGGTTTTGTGAGTTATTTGAACCATGTAACTCAGAGATTAGTATTTCCTTATATATAAAGTGATCTCACTTTAATGAGGCCATTTATATCATGTTGAAAATCACTGTGTGTAATGAGAGATATTGAGAGTTTCTCAAACATACGAGTATAAAGGGTTGAGAACTATATTATACAAAGTAAGTCACAGTTCATGACAACTTTCTACAGGTTGGATTATAAGACTTCTTTTGTGGAATAAGAGAATTATATTGGGAATAATTATTTTCTCTAATTTTAAGACTCCAGAGATACTTTTCTTAGCCACGACCAGTAATATTTTTCAAAGATATTGGAAGGAATAAGCTCCTCACTATACCACCAATTCATGATTTATTTTTTTTTATTTTTATTTTTTTTTAAAGAGACAAGGTATCCTCCTGTCATCCAGTTTGGAGTACAGTGGTGTAATCATAGCTCACTGCAGCCTCATACTCCTGGGCTCAAGTGTTTCTCCCACCTAAGGCTCCCAAGTACCTAGAACCTCAGCCCCATGCCACCACCCTCAGCTAATTTTAAATTTTAATTTAATTTTTGTGAAAATGGGGGGGTCTTGTGGTGTTGTTTAGGCTGGTCCTGAACTCCTGGCCTCAAGCGATCCTTCTGCCTTGGCATCTCAGTAAATTATGTAGAAAAGCACCTCTGTATAATTTATTCAGTTTCTTCATCACATATTTCCAACTGTTGCCCTAAATAGTTTTAAAAATGTGATCATGTTATTAGAAAATCCTTTCCATTGAATTTCAGGGATGCTGAATTTCAGGGAGCTGAATTATTGAACCTTGTATGTAATTGTTATTGGTTCAAAAGTAAATTTTATTGATGCTACAAGTGAAAAATTAGATCTGCATTAGTAAACTCAAAAGTTTTACATAACTATATTTTACTATGTAGATGTATTTCTTTAAAATAGGGATGGACATTTTTATGAATAAATAATATTGCATTATAGATGGAATGAAACTTTGCATTTAGTTGTGCCTCATAAGTAGGCTTTTTGTAGAATGAATCACTATCTCTGAAATTTTCCAATCTAAATTTTTATTGGCTACATTAACTTAAAGCGTATTCTCTCTCTTTTCACACTTTTTCCCTCCTTCCCAGGCTCTTCCTCTTTCTCTTTCATCACCTACATTGTCCTCCTTCCTTTTCTGCTATTCTTATCATATGTCTTAATGGTCATTATTTATATAGATACTCATATATCCTTGCATAAGCATTTTTTAAAACAAAAGATACTGTAGTGGTCTTAACAGTTTACAATTTTATATTTAAAAATTATTGAGGAAATATGGAAATCCATGACACTTGGCTCCTGTCTTAGTTCATTCCGGCTGCTATCTCAGAATACCAGGCACTGGATAGCTTATAAACAACAAATATTTATTTCTCATAAGTCTGGAAGCTGGGAAATACAATATCAAGGTACCAGCAGACTTGGTGTCTGGTGAGGGGCCCACTCTCTGGTTGATAGATGGTGCATTCTAGCTGTATCTTCACGTAGTGGAAGGGTCAGGCTAGCTCTCTGGGGCCATTGGGACCTAATCATCCGCCAAAGGTTCCACTTCCTAATACTATACTGTGGGGATTAGGGTTTCAACATGTGAGTTTTGTGGGGACACACACATTCAGACCATAGCAACTCCTGTACTCTATTAAAAAGTATATTAGAGAAATTTATAATTGTCTTTCAATTTTTAAGAATTATTCACTTGAACTAACAATGTAAGAATTATTTTTAAAAGAAACATTTTAATGAAAGGTTTTTTTAAAAAAGTATTTGAATAAGAAAATGTTCTATATGACTTACTATTGTTTCTTAGAAGTATATTAAAGAATTAAAACATTTTAAAAAGTGCACGTACCTCAGGATTATTTTCATCACAGAGTACTCCTTACTGATTTTGCATACAAATACCATTTACTCATTTCTCCCTCCAAATATATTATTTTCAAGGGGAAAATTTTCTGATTTTTTTTGTATACAAATGTAATTTTATGGGAAATTGTTGTTAGGAAAGCAGGCAATGATTTACAATATGATCATTAGATTTTATAAATTTATTGTGTAGTATTTTAGCTTTATTAAATACCTTTATTTCTAAAGTTGTTTCTTAGTAAAATCAATGAAGAAGGATTTTAAAATGTATGTCATTTCGAGTCTAAAATGTAAAACTTCCCTTTTTTCCCCATTTCTGGAATTGTCGATAGTTATTTAAATGAAACCAATGTTTTAGCATCATATTTTAATACTTACTTTTTTGGTAACTCTCTGAACTCTTGCAAATTCAAATTCTAAGTGGCAAGCAAGGACAGATAGTTTCATCCAAGGCATATATGGTCTCCTATAAAAGAAAAAAATCCACTTAGTAAGGTAAAAGTAAAGATTAGTAGATACAATGAATATCTTTAAGGTAAAATACATCATTAACAAAGTGACTAATTCTTTAATTTGTAAAGTGTTTAGTAAGTTAAAGTAGGAAAAGTGAATTATAGTGTCACTTTTTGGCTTTTCACTTGTGCTAATTTATTTCATTTCTTTAAAGAGTATTGGTCATCATTTAGTTTAGTTCATTAATATCTTTGTTGATGGGATTTAGTAATAGTTTACTTAGAACTAAACAGCTGCAGTTTCTAATATCTAATAGTCAATAAATTCCTAATATAATGCTAAACCTCATTTTCATTTAAAAATAGTTAAATCACTAATAATCATGGTAATTTTGTTATATGCTCTTACTATTGTTGATAACAAAAGTTATTTGTTTTTAAAAATGTAATTGCCATAGTTTTTTGTTGATGATTCTCATTAATCTTATCATTAAAATATAAACATTTAATTTTAAATATATGAATTATATCTAGTATTTAGCAGCAAAGAGGAGAGTCTGTTAATATCTCTTCCCATGCATGTACCATTAGTTTGGATAATGAATATATTATGGTAGTAGTGAAATAAGGTTGGATTTCCATAAAATATCAGGTTTTAGTATATGTTAGCATTTTCTGTAACTTCTGTCTTTTATGTTTAGTAGATAGATTTTAGTTTATTTAATTAGTGATTCTCAGTAATTAGTCCACTATACCATTCATTTATTCAATAGATGTTTTAATTGGCACTTACTAAGTGCCAGGTACTATTTTAAATGCTAGAGAATACAGTGATGTAGAAGACAGAATTTCTGTGTTAAAAAATTGAAGTTCTGATGGTTGATCATAATAAAACAATTTCGGTTATTGATAACTGATATGAAAGTGGTTCTGTAGTAGAGAGCATAATGAAACTTTAGTCACAGTAGTTGGGAAAAACCTTGCTGGAAGAGGTGACTTTTTAGAGAAATAATAGATCAAAGGAATCAATCATCAATATTGTGATATTTACTTTATTGTGATGGTCTGGAACTGAATCCACAATATCTCCAAGGTATGCCTGTATTATAAGTTAAGTTTGAAGTAAGTTATCTGTTATGGTTTGAATGTCCCCTCATGGGCGAATTGGTGCCATTATGAAAGTGTGAGTTTGTTCCCTTTAGACTCTTGACCTTTTGCCTTCCATCATGGGATAATTCAGCAAGAAGGCCCTTACCAGATGCCAGCTCCTCAGTCTTGGACTTCCCAGCCTCCAGAACTGTGAGGAAAATAAATTTATGTTCTGTTTAAACAGTCTATGGTATTCTGTTAACAGCAGCACAAATAGACTAAGATATGATCTATGCTTTGGTCTTGTCTTAGAGTTTAGTCTGGGAAACAGAACCAATATGAGTGTTACGGAAAAGGGATTTATTGTAGGTATTAGACCTTACACGATTATGAGTGGAACTAGGAAAGTGAAGGTCCAAAAGGGAATTAGAGGATCAGAAAAGAAGTCACTACTCAGTCCGTCTGAAGCATTGGCATAGGTAAGCAAGTGAGATCTTAAAATTCTGAGAATTCAAGCACTTTTGGCCACCAAAGTGGGAATGTGAGGTGATGTTGCCTCAGAATAGCTGCTATCTCTGTGGGTTCCAGTTAGGGTGTCTGCTACTAGGCCTTGTGCTGATGTTGGTCAGGTGGACTAGCAGGCAGGAAGAAGAAAGGAGAGTCAGGACAAGCTGGAAACTGCCGGGCTGGTTTTCATTTGTCTAACACCTTACCTGGCCTTCAGAGAATAATGGCTGTTTCTTTACTTCCACTTTCCAAATCTCAAGCAACTTCCTCTTCAAGCCAACCCTTACTGGAATGCATACAAGAAATAGAATTCTGGGAAATAGAGTTCCCAGTTTAACCATGTTGTGACAATACAGTGACCACACACAGTTCACCTTTTGCCTGGCCTTCCCACACACTCCTTTTAACTATACTTCCAAATAAGGAAAAAAGCAAAATAATGCTTCCACTTACCATGATGTGTAGGTATCTATGGAACAACAGAAAACATGCTAACTTCTCCCTGGGAAAGGATGTATAAGAGGAAGAAAGAAATGGCATCCAAATAGAAAGGAAAAAGTCAAATTATCCTTGCAGATGATATGACTTATATTTGGTGAAACCTTAAGACTCCATCAAAAGACTATTAGAACTCATCAACAAATTCAGTCAAGTTGCAGGATATAAAATCAACATACAAAAATCAGTAGCATTTTTATACACCAACTGCAAACAATCTAAAAAACATATCAAGAAAGTAGTCCCATTTATAATAGCTACAAATAAAATTAAATACCCGAGAATTAACCAAAGAAGTAAAAGATTTCTACAATGAAAACTATAAGACATTGGTGAGAGAGATTGAAGAGTACACAATGAAATGGCAAAATATTCCATGTTTATGGATTGGAAGAGTCAATATTGTTAAAATGCCCATACTACTCAAAGCCATCTCTGGATTCAATGCCATTGCTATCCTAATACTAATGACATTCTTCATGGAAATAGAAGAAAAAGTCTAAAATCCATATGGAACCATGGAAGACCCCAAATAGCCAAAGAAATTGTGAGCAGAAAAAAGACAAAGCTAGAGGCATCACACCACCAGACTTCAAAATATACTACAAGTCTATACTAAGCAAATCAGCATGGTACTGACATGAAAACAGGCACATAGACCAATGGAACCTAATAGAGAATACACAAATCCATGCATTTACTGCTAAACTGTTAATGAAGGCACCAAGAACATATATTAGGGAAAGCACAGTCTCTTCACTAAATGGTGCTGGGGAAACTGAATATATGCCAGAGAATGAAACTAGACTCCTATCTCTCACCACATATAAAAATCAAATCAAAGTGGATTAAAAGTTAATGCTAAGACCTGACAATATGAATGTTTTGTTTTTTATAGAAACAACATAGCAAGAGTTTGAGACAAGCATTGCTATGTTGCCAAGGCTTGTCTTGAACTCTCGGCCTCAAGCAGTCCTCCTACCTTGGCTTCCCAAAGCGCTGGAATTACATACATGAGCCACATGCCTGGCCCCAGACCTGACACTTTAAAACAAATAGAAGAAAATTTTTGAGGGAACACTTCAGGATATTTGTTGGGGCAAACATTTTTGGGGTAAGAACTCAAAAGCACAGGAAACAAAAGGAAAAATAGACAAATGAGATTACAGTAAGCTAAAAAGCTTCTGTACAGCAAGGTAGTCAACAGAGTGATGAAACAACCTATAGAATGGAAGAAAATAACTATAAACTACCCATCTGAGGACAGATTAATAACCAGAATATATACAGACCTCAAACAACTTAATAGTAAAAAAATAACAATTCAATTATGAAATGGGCAAAATAACTGAATAGACATTTCACAAAAGGAGACATACAGATGGCCAGCAGGTAAATGAAAAAATGCGCAACATCACTAATCAGGGAAATGTAAATTGAAACCACAATAAGATATTAGCCCAGTTAAAATGATTATTAAAAAGACAAAAAATAACAAATGCTGGCAGGGATGCAGAGGAAGTGGAACACTAGCTAGGACACTGTTGATCAGAATGTATATTAGTACCCTCATAGTACTCTCAGTGGTTCCTGTGGGCAGAAGTGGACTGTGGGCTTCCCACAAAGACTTCTACACTATTGGGGAGATTGGATGTTCACCTCAAATCCCTTGGAAATTATGAGTCTAGGGAAGTTTTTTGTGAGTGATGTTATACAGGATTAGAAGAGAGGACTGCATAGTCTGATATGGTTGTTTCTCTTATTGGTCATGGCCTCTGTCCATTCTGTGGGCCCAGGGAGTTTCTCTGCTCCTCCCATAAATTCTTGTTAATTTAGGGCGGTATTCTTGTCTTTGAATAATTTCTACTTATGTTTTTTTGAAAGGAGTGATGCTGGGGGATCTTCTGTTCTGCCATCTTGCTAATGCCATTCTTCCATTAACTGTTTTTCACAGAACGCATGAGAACTAAGAAACACAGTAGAGACGTACTTTTTACATTCTAGACATACTTTTTGTCACATTTCTTATTTTGCAACCCAGTGGCCCTTGATAGGATCAGTTACCTCAGTCAGAACTATAACCCTCTTCTCATATGCTTGTTGGTTTTTTGGCATGAGGAACTGAAATGGCTAGGTGGAAGTCTCAGCTTCCAGTTTAGTGGAATCACTGTTGTATGGCCTGATGGAAGTGTCCCTCCTTTGGGAACTAAGACATCTAAACCAGCTGGCCCTAGAATTGCAGGGACAGGAAACAAAAATTTTGCTAGTTGATCTTTGGGGTTAAGGGTTAAGGAGGAGTCATTCCCATTTCTACCCCTGGGATTCCCAGAGCCATGGATCCTAGCAATTGGAGAAATGGTACCATATTTTGTTGCTGATTCAGGATGTGTACCACTTTTTGGAGGACGTTATCTCAGCCATATGGTTTTCTACATTGTACTTTAACTGAATTTTCAAATGGTTTTATCATTTTATCAGGCCATCTGCTTCAAGGTGATGGGAAATGTGGTAATACCAGTGAGTTCCATAAGCAAGAGCCCATTGCCAGATTTCATTTGCTACAAAAGAAGTTTCCTGGTCAGTAACAGTGCTGTGTGGAATATCACAGTAGTGAGTACATGTCTCTAAGTCCACAGATGGTTGTTTTGGCAGAAGGATTGCAGCAGAGAAGACAAATTTATGTCCAGAGTAAATGTCTGTTCCACTGAGAATGAAGCACTGAGCTTCCTATGAGGGAAATAGTCCAGTATAATCAAACTGTCACTAAGTGACTGGCTGATCTAGCCATGGAATGGTGTGGAGTTAAATGTTGGTCTCTGCTATTGGCATTTTGGGTACTCAGGAGTGAGTGTAGCCAAATCAGCCTTGGCAAATGAAAACCCATGTTGCTGAGCCCATGTATAATTTATATCCTTGTCGTATGGTCACTTTGTTCATAACCAATTGGGCAAGAACATGTGTGGCTGAAGAAAAAGACTAATATCCAGAGATGTTCATTGTGTCCACCTGATTATTAAGGGCCTCCTCTGCTGATGTTGCTCTTTGGCAGTTATTTACATGGCTTACAAATATCATCACACTTAGTTATCTACTGGTTTAAAGCAAACTGCCTCAAACTTAATGCTTTAAAGCAACCACCATTTATTTGCTCATTATTTTGATAGCTGTATTGCACTCAGTTGGACTAGTTTCAAGTATGCTGTTCCTCTGCTAGTCTTATGAGATTGCTCATACAGCTGTAGTCATTGGAGGCTTGACTAGAGCTAGATGATGTAAGATGGCTTGATTTGCATGTCTTTTGCCTCAGCTGGAATGGCTGAAACAGGCTCTCTTGGCCTTTTTCCATGTAACCTATTGAGCAGGATGGCCAGACTACTGGATATGGTGCCTTAGGCCCCCAAGGTAATGAAAGCAGAAGCTTCCAGCCCTCTTGTAGCTGAGGTCTTGGAAGTCACATGATGTAATTCCTACCATATTCTAGTGGTTGATACAAGTTATGAGGGCACCTGACTTTCTATTTATTTATTTATTTATGAGATGGAGTCTCACTCTTGTTGCCCAGGCTGGAGTGCAATGGTGCGACCTCGGCTCTCTGCCACCTCCGCTTCCCGTGTTCAAGCGATTCTCCTACCTCAGCCTTCTGAGTAGCTGGGATTACAGGCGTGTGCCACCATGCCCAGCCAATTTTTGTGTTTTTAGTAGAGATGGGGTTGCTCCATGTTGTTCAGGTTGGTCTTGAACTCTTGACCTTAGGTGATCCAATAGCCTTGGCTTCCCAAAGTGCCAGGATTACAGGCATGAGCCACTGTGCCTGCCCTGGGCATCTGAGTTTCAAACAAGGATATAAACTCGATCTCCTAACAAAAAGATAGGCAGATGCATGTGGGAATGGTAGGAATTCTTGGCAGCTATTTTTGCAGACAGCCTACCTCAGTTTGCCTTTTGGGGCAACAATTCACATCCTTCCATATTCAAAATTCACTAATTCTTTTCCCTGATGCCAGAAGACTCATATAATTATGTCATCAGATCAAAATCCATGATATCTCCATCTATATTAAATCTAGAAGTGGGTAAGGTTTATCGGGTGTGGCTTCTCTTGATTTTGACACCAGTTCTCTTTTGAAAGTTATAAATCTTCTCCCACTGTGACTATATTTTAAGCATAGTATATATTCTAGAGTAAATTTAATTGTAATGTTATCAAGTGTATCAATATGAGTTGTGCTTTTGGTCTTAAGAAATTATTCTGTATTACACTATTCACCTTATCAACAAATGTAAATTGTTTTATAATATCTAGCTTATCTTTCTTCCATAATAGCAGTACTCTAGGAAGTCTGGCACACTAAAAAATTATATTGTCTAGCATCTTTTGTAGCTGGATATGGATGAGATATAAAAGAAAGTTGTTGGGTGGAACTTCCAGCAAAATTCTATAAAGTACACATATATTTCTTATTAAAAGTAACCAACACTCCCTGGAGAAATAGCTAATTCTAGGACTAGAGTAGAGAATGTACATGAATAAACCTGAAATATCTTGTTGTAGCAGAAGTTTCAAAAGTGTTTTAAAAATAAAAGATGATTCTAAAAAGGTACAAATGCAATTCAGTAAGAGAGGATATAGTCTTTTCAACAACTCATGCCAGAACAATTTAATACACATATGTAACTTCTACCTGAACCTCATATTTTATAAAGAAGTTAACTGTACATGGATCATAGACATAATGTAAAACCTCAAATTATAAAACTTTTAAAGTGGAGACCTTATATTAGTCTAAAATATCTCAGATGCAACAACAAAAGCATGATCTACAAAAGAATAAATGAACATATTTGTATCAAAATTAAGATTTCTTCTCTTTGAAAGACAAGACACAAACTGGGAGAAAAGATTTACAAGTCACATATTTGGTGAAGGACTTGTATCCAGAGAGGTAGGGAAGAAGACTGTTACTATTTATTATCAGCTTTTCTGTACTCTTTTATAGTGTACACACACACACACACACACACACACACACATACACACACACGCACACACACAGATATAGGTACATATGTAGTAAGATATTTTGTATTTCTTTTAAAATACTTTAACATTTGTAAAATAAAAACCAAGAATAAATGTTTAGCATGTATTTGGATCCTACAAAGTGATTAAGTGCATTATTTCATTTAATAATCATATGAACTCTATGAAGTTTGTTTTGTTGTTAAATGCATTTTACAAATGAGGAAGCTGAGGCATTTGATTTTTAGATTTTAAAGAAAGTGGCAAATCCTTGCAAATGGTGGTATAATTAGCATTTGAACTTGCATTTTTATGACTCCTGAGCCTTTCCTATTAACTATCACACCCTACTTTCTATGCTGTGTGATAAATTGTTCTGTATTCTCACCATGCTTCATATCCCAATTTGATGACATTGGTAATCATACAAGGACAACTTCATTAGAATTTTATTGAACTCATCTCCTGTACACTCAAATATTCAAGTTCAAGAAAATGAATTCTGGCTAAAAGTTTTAACTGGATCATAAGCCTAAGGATAAGAAGGAGTTGAATCAAGATAGGAGTAGAATTGATGAAGATTTACAAGAAATACTGACATGAATTAGGCAAGAATTTTTTTCTTCATTCCACACGGAATGGAGAAGGGGCGTCAGCTGTTATACTCGTTCTGTCCCTTCCAGGTTTTGATATCAGCCTGCCTGATATCTTGTTATCTTGGCCTCCAACGTTTTTAACCTCCACATCCTCAATAACTTCCTCCACTTCTCCTCAGCCTCCCATTTCATGGTCCTATAGTCCACCATATCACTTGTAAATGCTATAACTTGAAAATGATCTTTTAATATCTTACCACCTCCCTTCTTCTATCTTGTTCAAGTATGAATAGTTTCACTGTAATCATTCTTTGACCTGAACAGGTCTTCCAGTTCATTTATCCCTGTACTTTCTTTTGCTCAATCAGACCCTGACTTTATTTCTTTATTTTCTAAGACATCTTACTCATTCCTCCAACAAATAATATGTTTAGCATCTAATAACTGTTAGACACTTGTCTAAACATTGAAGACACAGCAGTAAATAAATGGATAAACTCTTGGCCAATATCCTGAAATGCTGTGCTCCTCTTTCTTTAAGTCATATTATCTAGTAAAACTATAACCTGGCTGAGACCAAATATTGGCTTTTTTATACCTCTCCTTAAGAGGCAAGCATGCTATAAAATTTAAAGGGAGGACACTGATAGTATTATGAATCCATGATCAGCGTCAAGAAAGGTCACCATATTTGTCAAATTCATACTTGTTTTTCTTTCAAGTTACTCTTCTGCTTTCCTCAATGACTATTTCATCCATTTCTTTTTTTTATCATGTAGCCTCCCTCATGAAAACTGTTCTGCTGAGTCTCTTGGGGTTCCTCTAATAAACAGCATGCCTCTTTTTGCCTGGATTATAAACAATATAATAAATCAAAGGATAGAGGTTAAAGAATAACCAAAATATTATCCTTATCACTGCAGGTACATAGAGAATGTAGTTTACTTGAGAACTAAATAGAAAACTGTGCTTCAGAATCAGGAAGATTTGCCTACCCATCCCTGGGTAGTGCTGGAGCAGGTAGCCTGCCTTCATGGGAGGTATGCCAAAGTAAGATTTACATTGTAACTTCTTCTGAGGCAAGCCTACTTGCAAAAGGAAGAAGGACTTTTGAGCTGAACTACTCATGTCTAGAGATTCTTCCCAAATTGATTATTAGATAAAGCATTCCGTTTTCCCTGGAACACAGAGAAAGGCCAGTGGAAAGCATGTAGGTGGTTAGGGTAAAAGAATGGAAAGCGAAGGTATGTCTCCTATCTGATATCTTTAATGGCTTCTTATTGCACTTAGAATAAAAACAAAGCGAAAGCATAATATGTGCTAAACTACTCTACATGGTCACCTTCTACCTATGTCTACAGCCTTTTCTTGTGCCATGTTCCCTTCTTTGCTATCCTTTATCTCTCAGATATAGAATATCTTCTTTTAGGCCCTTATATTTGCCATGTTCCCTCCCATTGCAAGACATTTGCACATGTTGTATTTTTCTTTCTCTCTTATGCTTTTGCTTTCTTCTTGGCCTTGTTAATGTCTAACATCCTTCAGATGTTGGGTTACTAATAAATTTTTTGGTAGAACATTCCTGACCAACTTCATCAAGTCACATAGCCCTATTATATATACTTTACATAAGGTTATGCTCTCCTCTTTGATGCTGATATGGTTTGGCTGTGTCCCTACCCAGATCTCGAATTGTATTTCCCATAATCCCCACATGTCATGAGAGGGACCTGGTAGGAGGTAATTGAATCATGGGGGCAGTTACCCCCATGCTGCTGTTCTCATGTTAGTGAGTGAGTTCTCATGAGATCTGATGGTTTTATAAGGGGCTTTTCCCTTTTTGCTTATTTTCCTTGCTGCTGGCATGCAAAGAAAGATGTGTTTGCATCCACTTCCAACATGATTGTAAGTTTCCTGAGGCCTCCCCAAACATTCTGAACTGATAGTCAATTAAACCTCTTTCCTTTATCAATAACCTAGTTTTACGTATGTCTTTATTAGCAGTATGAGAATGGACTAATACAGATACGAGATTTTGCAGGTACACTTTTTTTGTTTATTTGGATAACTATTTGATTAATATCCATCTTCTTGATTGCACTGCAAGTTCTGCCAAGTTTTGCTTGCCACTGTCTCCTTACATGTCTAGTATATTGCTTAACCTTTAATGTTCAATGTGAATAGTTGTCAAATTAATGAATAGTTAAGGAATAGTATGATTTTTAAAAAGATGTTTTGTTCTTGATGTTTAAAATATTTTGACATCATATATGTTAGTATAGAATAGGGATGCTTATTTTTAGCATGAGTTAAAAACAAGCCAGTTCATGTGTATTGCTGCAAAGAAATAATTATCTGAATTTCTTCTCTAAGGTACAGTAGTCTTTTTTTGCACCTAAGATAAAGATACAGAAGAGACTTTTCTAAATAATAAAACAAATGGGCTCCCTTCCCTCATCTCATAAGATGGATTTTGCTCTAGTCCATCTACTGGGAGCCATCAAAACAAGTCTTGCAAAAGGAGAATTCCTTGGGTTTTACTCTTGAAGATTTATTGACAGCTCTAAAAGTACAGTGCAACTTACATTTATTTAGAATGGTTGGAGAACACTATTCTTGCTACTTGCATTAATTATTTAAGAGTCAAGATGCATACAGTATATCCATTTTGAAATTATTTAAATATAGTTAACATTAAAAAGTTATTGATCATGATCAGTATTTTTCTAACTCAAATTGTATTTTGGAATGCTGGAGCACTGTTTCAGGGCCATCAGAATGGCTACTTTTGCAATGATACATGTAAAAAAAATTAGCTATTTGGATTTTCCAATATTTTGGGGTTTAGACAGGAAAAATTAATAGGGCTAGTATATTTTCACATAGATATTTATTCCTAAAATAATGTCTTGCTCTTAAAAGAAGAAAGCCAACTTGTATGACATGACCATCCAGTTAATACTCTTTTTGTAGATATAAATATCTAGTTGAAAAGAAACATAATGTTAATCGCGGGCAAATGACCTGTTACTTTTACTTTTAATCACAGTGGTAGGCATCAGTAGTCTTTAGTAAATCCCTTAATCCTATCTTGGTCTTTGTAAGGAAAGATATAATAACAGTAATATTTTATATATTCTTGTTAGATTAAAATGTTTGTCTCAATCCTTGTGATCTAGCCATTAATTCCCTAATTTATCACCCTAAAAACCATGTCCCATCTACTTCCTTTTTGAGTGGGGAATAGAATCTGAATTTTTATTTGAGCCCAGAATGTTGTTCTCCCCATGTGGTAAATCTCTGTCATAAGTGAATAAAAGCTTCATTAGGTGTTTCTTATAATAAAATTAATTTTCTTTTCTTAACCTACTTCAATTCATTATCATCAGAATATAATTCAGAAAAAGGAGTGTAATATGTGTTGTCAGGGCTGTCCTGCAGAGAGGTTGTTCTAATTACTTGCTGCTTTCTACAGGAAAATTCCTTGCCTAGTGCATAATTCAGGTAAGATAGTAGCAAGAAATTGGACTGACCAATGATTCCAGAGAAGAAATCATGTTGGAACCAAAATATTCTATGTAAAATGTATGATATTCTTAATGCTCATATTTCATATTTAATAAATATATTCCTGAAGATTAGTCTTTGAAATGCAAGTTCAGCTACCCAACTGACATTTCTCTGTGCCATAATTAGAGCTGTCAAAACAATCTCTTTAAAAATAGAACCAGAAAGAGCTTGAGAGTTTGCTCTCTGGATTTGTACCAGCATTACTTGATGTGAATCCAGAGATTCCCCAAAAGATAAAACTAAAAAAATACTTTCTGGTTATAAGAACAGCACTATGAATAAACATGCATGTACATGAATACACACACACGCACACACACACCAAAGTAAGTGATATTTTTTGACGTTTAATGGTGACATCTTTTTTCTTAAATTCATTTAGATTTATCAAACATACAGAAAAACATTTCTGATAATAACTTATGAAATAAAGAGCCCTCAAGTATATTGTAATAATATGGAAAATTAAAATGGGGTGATATATGAAGAATCCTTTACATCTGACAGATGTTTTTAATTTTTTATCTTAGGCCTACATAGAGTATGTAAGTGGAGTAAGGTAAAGAATGGCTCATAGATCTCTAATACCTTATTTTTTTTAACAAAGGATTTTCTCAAATAGTCAAAATATGAAACCCAAGTTTTCTAATTTACAAATAAAATTCTTATTATGCATTGCTATGATCCCACCAATTAGCTGTACACAATTCTAGTATTCCACAAGTTATAGTTTTTTTTTTCCCCAGGAGTTTGAGACTGCAATGAGAACTTCTTTCTCCTCTTTCAACTTGTTTGCCTGTGTATTAAAAAAAAAAAACCCCAAAGTTCTCTCTCTCTAATTTGTAGAGTAACTTAGCCTGATTTTATTGCAAACAGGTCTCCTGATTCTCAGATTTTAAAATTCTGATAGAAATTCTGGAACAGATTCTTTGGCATCATCTTAAACATAATGTCAATTAATAGATTTGCCCACTCCTTTTAAGTAGGAAATGAACAATAAAATCTATATCGTAATACCAAGTATTGTACTCTCAAACTGCCTGACTTGCTCAAAAGTCAGGAATAGCAAAGAGAAACAGTGGTCCTTGCTAAATGCTGAATTTTAAAATGTATATGCTGCCTTTTAAGGAAAAAGCCACATTTATTGCTTAAGGGCTTTACACTTAAAGCCTTACTGTTCATTCCCCAATTACTCCCCTTTGATGTTGTATTATGACTATCTCCAGCTGAGTGTTGAAGATGAATCAACTAATGGTTGGTCATGTTGTTAAAGTTCAGGGAGTTGACTCAAACCAAGGAAAACTGTTAGAAAAACTCGTATGACTAGCAGAAGAGGAATCCTAAAGGGCACTTGACAGGTACATTAGCAGTTAAACCACACAGAGGAAACACGGAGCCTGGAGCTCCACACTCGGAATCATGTGTATGCCGCCCAGGATCATCACCTCCTGTAAATGATACCAGGATTGCCTTTCTAGATGTGGAGTTGCCTTTCTAGATGGGAAGATTTCCTCATTGCATCTCTGGAGCTCATGATGAAAAATGAATGTGTTTTCTCAAATGGGCCAAACATATGTGACAAAGAAAGAAAAAAGTGTTTACTAGTCTACAGTGACCCTCATAAATAGGAGGTAGCAGGAGAGAAGAGAAGCATAAAGATAGGCCAGCAAGGACGATTTCTAGCCCTATAAATGCTGCACCTGTAGCCATCCATCTTGAGAATATCCAGCCCCTCCCTGAGCCATACAGATTCCTTTATGAAGTACTCATGGTAGAAAATTTTAAATAAACTTATTAAAGTGAGTTCTTAAAAATATACCTGTTTATATATGTCCCAAGGAGCAGTGTCCTCATCAGAGTAATAAGATTGGGTGGTTGTATATATATTCTGCAATATTTTAGTAATGTTTTTGGAGTTGTGCTCAGAACCCAGATCATATTTTTTTTTCACATTTTGAAAGGTAAGAAAATTATCTCTTGATTGTTCACTTTGATTTATTATTCAAAAATTTCAGCTCAGAATATGAAGAAAATTGAAATCAACCTAGTTTTACTGTGAAAATGTGGTGAAGAAATTATAGTTTGTTTCTTTTGAATTACTGAAATCCAAACACTTTACCATTTCTGTCCATCAAGCCTATTTACCTGTGTAGCATGAATTCTTTATGAAGGACTCCCCTGATTTGAAATAAAAAGTCGGCCAGGCGCAGTGGCTCACACCTGTAATCCCAGCACTTTGGGAGGCCGAGGCGGGCGGATCACGAGGTCAAGAGATCGAGACCATCCTGGCCAATATGGTGAAACCCGTCTCTACTAAAAATACAAAAAAAAAAAAAAATTAGGCAGGCGTGGTGGCACGTGCCTGTGGTCTCAGCTGCTCGGGAGGCTGAGGCGGAAGAATCGCTTGAACCCAGGAGGCGGAGGTTGCAGTGTGCTGAGATTATGCCACTGCACTCCAGCCTGGCGACAAAGCAAGACTCCGTCTCAAAAAAAAAAAAAAAAAAGTCAACATTTACACTACCTATGAGTCTAGCACTTGAACATTATGAAGCTTTGGGATGTCGGGGATTTGTTCTGATTTGTTTCATTACTGGTTAGTTTCTGTACCCCCCACTAAATTTTTTGGCTAAAAAAAAAAAATGAAGTCTTCATTTTTGCTCAATGTCTATGACAAAGGAATTACCAATCTTTTATCATGTTAATTTTAATTTAATAGGCGTCTTTATTTTCATTTTATCAATAATCCAGTCTGCCTTAATGAACTCTTACCTTTTCAACATTTTCACAATGAAAATTTTCACAGATCTTAAACTTTGGGAGGTCAAGGTTGGGGGTTTGCCTGAACACAGGAATTTTAGATCAGCCTAGGTAACATGGCAAAACCCCGTATTTACTTTGTAAAATTTCAAATTAAAAAAATTTTTTTCATGCATCTTGCAGGTAATTAGACAATTTAACAGTTCATCCCTAGTTTGTGGACATTGTTTCTTCTTACTTTAAACCTTCTGGAGAGCCCTACACTGACATGACTTTATCTGTATAAACTGCTTTTAACAGGACAAAATATCTTCCAAGGAAAACTTAGTTTTTTGACCAGTATTATAATCAGTCATTTTTATGCTGACCTGAAACAGCAGGATTGTAGAACAATAGTAAGACTTTACTAAGTGATCTTGGCTGATCTTGATGTAGCCGCAGGTTGTGATGTTGCAGCATTCTCTGCCTTAGGCAGTCTTCTTTTCTACAATAAAAATGATCAGCTTCCCACTGTTAGCTGTGAATCCCAGCTCACTTTCCTTTCATTGGATCTTGTTTTGTCACCTATTCCTGAGAGTTCTGACCCAGGGGAATCACTAGTAAATGCGTTTGTAGCTATATTTCTGTCCTGCCTTAATCACCATTTAACCTTCAATCCTAGGGTGCTGCGCTTGACCATATTCAAATCACAAAGACTCTCCTTTCATCATTCTGATTTAAAACCTCAACCTGCATATTGAGCTTCCCCTCACTCCCTTTCCAAAGCCTCTGCTATGTCCATTTAAAGGCCTTGCAAGACTCAATGACCTGACAGTGCACCTAGTCCTGTAATAGCATCTGTTGGAGAAAACTTAGAGGAGAGGAGCAGTAGGAGGGATGCAGTTCCTCATTGTCTTTCACATCTGGAACTGTGCACAGAAATATAACATGGCATGTAACATGGCTGGTTGGTAGGCTCCTAGCAAGATATGCAGTTCTTGGAATGTGGGGTTTAGAAGATGAATTATTGTGGGGAAACACTAGCCCTTCCCCTGGCAAGACAAGGAGCTGGGATCTAAGCCTTAGGGTTACAGATGTATGACATGGTGGAACCTTGGCCTTTAGCTCTGTTCTGTCACCTCATCATTCTATACAGATGTTTGCTAAATCATGTTTCTCCAAGAGGCCAGCTACCTTTCTGTAGAGCCTCACTGCATTCTCAGCCTACTTCACCTTTATCTCTCACACACTAAGGTGATCATGAATAGAAGAAAGTGAATGTCACCTTATCCCACTTCTAATCATGGTCCCGTATTCCTCTTACCAAAATATGCGATCATTAGTCCTAACGAAGGTGGTAGATGGTACATAATTCTTCAGTTTTATCATAGAGTTATTCAAGAGTTGCTCCATAATGATAGAGTTGGACGGGCTATGATGAATAATTTCTTTAGAGTAGATATGACAGACTGGTAGCCTGTGGACTAATATTTTTTTTAAAAAGCAAGATGCATGCTTATTTAATAGTTTAAAAATTAGTTACTAGGATTTCATGCTGTGAAATCTCACTTTAAAAATCCATATTTCTGGCTTCTTTCAAAAATTAAAAGATTTGGCCTCACTGGTCCCATATTCCTTCATGGAAATCATCAGATGGAGGTTCTCCTAGTCGAAGAAGATACTAACAAAGGCACTTTCATGCTCTCAACAGTATTCTGTAGGTTGTTTGTTGTAGGTATAGATGCTGATGTATAGCTCTCACCACATCTGTCTGATCAAATGGTGCATAAATGGAATAAAATATTGTATCTGTTTAAGGTTTTTTTCAGTATTTCTGTGAATGTGGAGGTTTTTTGGATGTATATGTCTTTTTGGTAAAAAAAAAAAAAGATCATATTTCAATAGTTAAATTTGAACTGAGTTGATTGGTTCAGAATCTTTGTTCCTTGTGGCTGAGGCAGGGTTAGTGACGACATGTTCTGCTGCTTCTGTCTGTACTGGAAACATTTTCTGTGCTTTTATTTCCACTGGGAGTACTTGAGGAAAATTTCCATTATATAGAAATAATGAACAAATTGCTTTGAAGGAATAATGTCTGTCTTGAACAGACACTAAGGAATGTATAGCAACCATCTAAAGAATGAATAGACTCTTTAAGAGTTTATTAGTACTATAATAATGGACAACAGAAGCAGCAGGTTAGTGAAATGTTATGAAGCACTGAATCTAAATTGATCCCAGATTCAGAGGCGGCTCCCCTTCCATTGTTCTATTTATTTATTTTTTGAGTTAGGGTCTTGCTCTGTTGCCCAGGTTGGAGTGCAGTGGCATGATCATGGTTCAGTGTAGCCTTAAACTCCTGGGCTCAAGTGATTCTTCCACCTCAGCTTTCCAAGTAGCTGGGACTACAGGCGTGTGCCAACACATCTGATTAATTTTTTAAAAAATGTTTGTAGAGATGGGGTCTTGCTATGTTGCCTAGGCTGGCCTTGAAGCCCCATCATTCTTTTTATCTCCCTAGTATGTTTATGGGATATTGATGATTCATGACAGAGACTAAAGCAAAAATGATTATATTTCTGTTGCTTTTCTGTAAATTGGAAGAGTTTTTATGTGAGATATGTTTTCTTTCTATTTTTACTCCTGATCGAAATAGTGTGTTAAAAGAATATGTTATAGAGTGACCGTCTGAAGAAGTAATCTAATTTTGGAAGATGAATGTAAAATGTTGAAGAGGCTAGTCTTTCTGTACAGCATCAAGAGTACGGTGGGTGTGGAACAGTAAATGAAAGTGAGTGAATGAAGGAGAGGAGGTTGAAAGAAAGGGAGAAGGGAAGATTTCAGGGAATAATTCAGACCGAATTGGAAATAACACAGGGTACCTATGAGATAAACTGAGTGTAGAGTTGAAATGCCGAAGCCTTCTTTTCTTGTCTACATTTCTACACATCTGCATTCCTGACTGCTATTGACATTTGCATAATTTTTGAGTGTCTTTCAATGAATTTTAAGGTTGGATCATTAATCACATCAGTAAGAATCACTCAGAATGGGGCAAATCAAAGTCTCATTGGTTTTCTGAAAACTTTATCTGCATTTGAAGTGGTACCTAAGAGGCAAATTGGGCAGAGCTGCTGACAGATTGTAGACAGATTCATTTCCAAGGCCACATGATTATTTCGGTGTTGACTGAGGTCTGCAAAAGCTGCACAGAAGTATTTGCTTCCTTTTTATTTTCAAGTTCTAACAGACCATTAATTTGCACTAAATTTTGGAATCATTAATTACCTTTCATGATGAAATCAAGGATATATAATTTGAGTTCTTAATATGGAAATTTTATTTCTGAAATCAGCTGAAATGATTATATTCCTTCAAAATACTCCCATTTATAACTTGAAGATATAAAAATATACTGATTAGTTTATTTGGTTAGTCACAAAACAATCTAGAATAATGACAAAAATTGATGGTAAACAGTGTGATGTCAGCCTGATCTATGTATTTTTATGTTAAACATTAAAGAGAAAAAAATTAGGTGATTTAGTAGCTAAACTTTAATTGGAATGGTTGCTAATCTAACTGTGGTGCTTGAAAATACAAGACAAGTAAAACCTTACAGATGCCAGGCCATCTTTATGGAAGCCTGAACCCTGAGGAAAGAATTATCCTAATGTTCTGGTCATAGGAATACTTCTGAAACCCTGAAAACTGATGTATAAATCATTATGTTTATGAATGTACATTCAATTACAGGGGCCAGTCTCTCTAAAGCAGCTTCAAGTAATGAAATAATCTTATTCATCCTTATATCCAGTATTGTCACACATAATTATTATCAAATGAGTGACAAGGAGAATGAATGATTTATTTTCAGACTCTGGTTTCTGGAGCTTCCTTCTGCCCATTCAGTCATTGGTGTTCACCTTTCATCAGCAAATTACTGCCTGATGGCAAATCAGTCCCATACTTGTTTTCTTACGGCCATGGGGGTAAGAATGTTTTTTTACATTTTTAAGTAGTTGAAAAAAATCAAAAGAATAATAATTTTTAGTAACCCGTTAATATAAAATCCAAATTTCAATGTCCATAACTACATTGTTATTGGTACATAGTAACACCCATTCATTTACTTATGATCCATGGCAGCTTTCACACTGCAACAGTGAAGATGAGTAATTACAAAAGAAACTGTATGACTGTTGAAGCCTAAAATATTAACTATCTGGTTCTTTACAGAGAAAGTTTGCCAACCCCTGCTCTACAGCATAAAACGTAGGAAGAGCAACTGACATTCTTTCTTAAGATCTGAGCATCAGAGTCATAAAATCGCCTGTGGCGATTGTAAAAATGAAGATTCCTGGGTTCCAGTGTTATATTTTCTGCTGAATAGAAGTCTTTGGAGCCTTGCAGAGTATGGAGTCTGCATTTTTAACTAGTGCCTCAGGTGGTTTTTCTGCACATCATGAAATGAGAATCTCTTTTTTGTGCAGGGAAAGGACACTGGACTGCTGGATTCCTAGAGCTCAGTCTAGGCAGACTACATGGTTTAATGTGAAAGGTCTTTCATGCATTATTTGAGATATCTGGAGTATTCTCTCTGTATTCTTTTTCTATGACCCCTTCTCAGTTACAGAGTTCTTTGGAGGTCTTGCTGTTGAAATAGATAGGATCTTAACATATTGTTTAAAATGGTGGTCTCCGAAGTAGAGTATACATGCAGTTAAGTCCACAATCCTCTGGGTTCTAAAAGAAAATATTAGAATTATGAATTTTTTCTGTAACTTATTTTGGTGTATAAATTACACATAAAGAGTATAAAAATGAAAAAAGTTTATTACGGAAATATAGTGTTGATCGTTTACACCCATTGCCACCTCCATTCCTTCGCCCCAGAGGTTGTTTCTTTTGCCATTTACCTCTATATTTCTGTTTTTTATTGGAGAGGGGTACATGTAATAATTTAATACATTCTTATTAATTATAAAGATAAAATCAGTGAAACTGGGATATCTGTCACCTTAAATTTGTCCTTTTTATGCTGAAATCATTCAAAGTCTTCTCCTCTAGCTATTTTGAAAATACAATGGATTATTGTAAACTGTAGTCACCATACTGATCTATCAAACACTAGGCCTTATTTCTTCTATCAAACTGTATATTTGTACCGATTAATCAACCTCTCTACATTCCCTCAGACTCCCCACCCTTTCCAGCTTCTCATAACCACTAGTCTACTCTCAATCTTCATGAGATCCACTTTTTTAGCTTCCACATGTGTGTGAGAACACAAGACATTTGTCTTTTTGTGCTTGGCTTTTTTCACTTAATAACCTCCAATTCCATCTATATAGTTGCAAATGGTAGGATTTCATTTTCTATAGATGAGTAATATTCCATTGTGCACATATACTACAGTTTCTGTATCTTTTCATCTGTATATAGACACTTACATTAATTCATATTTTGGCTTTTGTGAGTAGTGCTAAAATAAACATGGAGTGCAGATGTCTATCTGATGTATTGATTTCCTTTTGGATATATACCCAATAGAAGAATTGCTGGATCATGTAGTAGTTCTCTTTTTAAATTTTGGGGAATCCTCCATACTGTTCTGCATAGTGGCTGTACTAATTTACATTCCCACCAACAGCTATGAGGGTTCTCCTTTCTCTGTATCTTTGCCAGCACCTGTTATTTTATGTCTTCTTGATGATAATAGCTGTTTTAACTGGGGAGAAATGGTATCTCATTGTGGTTTTGATTTGCTTTTCTCTGATGATTAGTGATGTTGAGCATTTGTTCGTAAACCTGCAGAGTGTGTGTATGTCTTTTTATGAGAATTATCTATTCAGATATTTGGGCCGTATTGTAATAGAATTATTTGTGGTTTTTTTTTTTCTATTTAGGTGCATACTATATCTGGCATTTCTCCCCATGTTATCCCTCCCCCCCCCACACCCTCCCCACCCCCTGCTGTCTCTCCCCTACCCCCTGCAACTGCCACCAGTGTGTGATGCTCCTCTCCCTGAGTCCACGTGTTCTCATTGTTCAACACCCACCTATGAGTGAGAACATGCAGTGTTTGGCTTTCTGTTCTTGTGTCAGTTTTCTGAGAATGATGGTTTCCAGTATCATCCAAGTCCCTACAAAGGACATGAACTCATCATTTTTTATGGCTGTGTAGTATTCCGTGGTGTATATGTACCACATTGTCTTTGTCCAGTCTATCATTGATGGGCATTTGGGTTCGTTCCAGGTCTTTGCTATTGTACACAGGGCTGCAATAAACATACATGTGCATGTGTCTTTATAATAGAATGATTTATATTTCTTTGGGTATATACCCAGTAATGGGATTGCTAGGTCAAATGGAATTTATCTTTCTAGATCCTTCAGAAATTGCCACACTGTCTTCCACAATGGTTGAATTAATTTACACTCCCACCAACTGTGGAAGACTGTTCCTATTTCTCCACATCCTCTCCAGCATCTGTTGTCTTCAGATTTTTTAACGATTGCCATTCTAACTGGCATGAGATGATATCTCAAAATGGTTTTGATTTGCATTTCTCTAATGACCGGTGATGATGAGCAGTTTTTCATATGTTTATTGGCCTCATATATGTCTTCTTGTGTAAAGTGTCTGTTCATATCCTTTGCCCACTTTTGAATGGGGTTGTTTGTTTTTTTCTTGTATATCTGTTTTAGTTCTTTGTAGATTCTGGATATTAGCCCTTTGTCAGATGGGTAGATAGCAAAAATTTTTTCCCATTCTCTTGGTTGCTGGTTCACTCTAATAATGGTTTCTTTTGCTGTACAGAGCTCTGAATTTTAATTAGATCCCATTTGTCTATCTTGGCTTTTATTGCCATTGCTTTTGGTGTTTTAGTCATGAAGTCCTTGCCTATGCCTATGTCCTGGATGGTTTTGCCTATGTTTTCTTCCAGTGTTTTTATGGTGTTAGGTTTTATGTTTAAATCTTTAATCCATCTGGAGTTAATTTTAGTGTAAAGTGACAGATAGGGGTCCAGTTTCTGCTTTCTACATATTGCTAGTTTTCCCAACACCATTTATTAAACATGGAGTCCTTTCCCCATTGCTTGTTTTTTTGAGGTTTGTCAAAAATCAGATGGTTGTAGATATGTGGCGTTGCTTCGGGGGCCTCTGTTCTGTTCCATTGGTCTATGTCTCTGGTACCAGTACCATGCTGTTTTGATTACTGTAGCCTTGTAGTATAGTTTGAAATCCAGCAGTGTGATGCCTCTGGCTTTGTTCTTTTTGCTTAGAATTGTGTTGGCTATGCAGGCTCTCTTATGATTCCATATGAAGTTTAAAGTGGTTTTTTCCAGTTCTGTGAAGAAGATCATTGGTAGCTTGATGGGGATAGCATTAACTCTATAGATTAGTTTGGGCAGTATAGCCATTTTCACGATATTAATTATTCCTAACCATGAGCATGGAATGTTTTTCCATCTGTTTGTGTCCTCTCTTATTTCGTTCAGCAGTGGTTTGTAGTTCTCCTTGAAGAGGTCCTTTACATCCTTTGTTAGTTATATTCCTAGGTATTTTATTCTCTTTGTAGCAATTGTGAATGGGAGTTTGCTCTTGATTTGGCTCTCTGTTTGTCTGTTATTGGTATATAGAAATGCTTGTAATTCCTACACATTAATTTTGTATCCTGAGACTTTGCTGAATTTGCTTATCAGTTTGAGAAGATTTTGGGCTGAGATGATGGGGTCTTCTAGATATACAATCGTGTCGTATGCAAATAGAGAGAGTTTGACTTCCTCCTTTCCTAATTGAATACCCTTTAATTTTTTTTCTTGCCTGATTGCTCTGGCTAGAACTTCCAATACTATATTGAATAGGAGTGGTGAGAGAGGGCATCCTTGTCTAGTGCCTGATTCCAAAGGGAATTTCAGCTTTTGCCCATTCAGTATGATATTGACTGTAGGTTTGTCATATATAGCTTTTATCATTTTATGATACATTCCATTGACACCTGGTTTATTGAGTTTTTAGCATAAAGGGCTGTTGAATTTTGTCAAAGGCCTTCTCTGCATCTATTGAGATTATCATGTGGTTTTTGCCTTTGGTTCAGTTTATGTGATGGATTACATTTATGGATTTGCATATGTCGAACCAGCCTTACATCCCCGGGATGAAGCCTACTTGATCATGATGGATAAGCTTCTTGATGTGCTATTGCAATCTGTTTGCCAGTATTTTATTGAAGATTTTTGCATCGATGTTCATCATGGATATTGGCCTGAAGTTTTCTTTTTTTGTTGAGTCTCTGCCTTGTTTTGGTATCAGGATGATGTTGGTATCATAAAATGAATTAAGGAGGATTCCCCCCTTTTGTATGGTTTGATACAGTTTTTTTTTGTATAGTTTGATACAGTTTCAGAAGGAATGGTACCAGCTCCTCTTTGTACGTCTGGTAGAATTCAGATGTGAACCCATCTGGACCTTGGCTTTTTTTGGTTGGTAGGCTGTTGATTGCTGTCTCTATTTCAGCCCTTGTTATTGGTCTATTCAGGGTTTCAACTTCCTCCTGGTTTAATCTTGGTAGAGTACAAGTGTCTAGGAATTCATCCATTTCTTCCTGGTTTACTAGTTTATTTGCATAGAGTTGTTTGTAGTAATCTCTGATGGTAGTTGTATTTCTATGGGATCAGTGGTGATATCCCCTTTATCATTTTTTATTGCATCTATTTGATTATTCTCCCTTTTCTTTTTTATTACTCTGGCTAGCAGTCTATTTTTTTGATCTTTTCAAAAAACCAGCTCCTGGATTTATTGATTTTTTGAAGGTTTGTTTGTGTCTCTATCTCCTTCAGTTCTGCTCTGATCTTAGTTATTTCTTGTCTTCTGCTAGCTTTTGAGTTTTTTTGATCTTCCTCCTCTAGCTCTTTCAATTTTGATGATAGGGTGCCAATTTTAGACCTTTCCTTTTTTCTCATATGGGCATTTATTGCTATAAATTTCTTTCTTGCGCTGCTTTAAAGGTGTCCCAGAGATTCTGGTAAGTTGGGTCTTCATTCTGATTGGTTTCGAAGAACATCTTTATTTCTGCCTTCATTTCATTGCTTATCCATTTGACACTCAGAAGCAAGTTGTTCAGTTTCAGAGTGGTTGTGCAGGTTTGAGTGTGAGTCTTAATCCTGAGTTCTAGTCTTGTTGTGTTGGGGTCTGATAGACTGTTTGTTATGATTTCCGTGCTTTTAAATTTGCTAAGGAGTGATTTGCTTTCAATGATGTAGTCAATTTTGGAGTAAGTGCAATGTGGTGTTGAGAAAAATGTATATTCTGTGGATTTGGGGTGGAATGTTCTGTATATGTCTATTAGGTCTGCTTGGTCCAGCTCTGCATTCAAGTCCTGGATGTCCTTGTTAATTTTCTGTCTCATTGATCTGTCTAATATTGACAGTGGAGTGTTGAAGTCTCCCACTATTATTGTGTGGGAGTCTAAATCTCGTTTTAGGTCATTAAGAACTTGCTTTATGTATCTGGATGCTCCTGTGTTTGGTGCATATCTATTTAGGATAGTTAGCTCTTCTCATTGGATTGATCCTTTTACCATTATGTAGTGTCTTTCTTTGTCTCTTTTGATCTTTGTTGGTTTGAAGTCCATTTTATCAGAGATTAGGATTGCAACCCTGGCTTATTTTTGTTTTCCATTTGCTTGGTAAATGTTCTTCCATCCCTTTATGTTGAGTCTATATGTGTCTTTGTGTGTGAGATGGGTTTCCTGACTACAGCACACTAACGGGTCTTGACTTTTTATCCAGTTTGCCAGTCTGTGTCTTTTGATTGGGGTATTTAGGCCATTTACATTCAATGTTAATATTGTTGTGTGTGAATTTGATCCTGCCATTTTGTTACTGGCTGGTTTTCTTGCCCATTAGCTGATTCATTTTCTTCATTGCATTTTTGGTCTTTGCCAACTGGTTTGCTTTTGCAGTGACTGGTGCTTGTTCCTTTCCATGCTTAGTGTTTCTTTCAGGAGCTCTTGTAGGGCAGGTCTGGTGGTGACAGAATCTCTCAGTAGTTGCTTGTCCATGAAGGATTTTATTTCTCCTTCACTTACGAAGCTTAGTTTGGCTGGATATGAGATTCTGGGTTGAAAGTTCTTTTCTTTAAGGATGTTGAATATTGGCCCCCGCTCTCTTCTGGCTTGTAGGGTTTCTGCCAAGAGATCTACTGTGAGTGTGATTGGCTTCCCTCTGTGGGTGACCTGACCTTTCTCTCTGGTTGCTCTTAGCACTTTTTCCTTCATTTTGACCCTGGTGAATCTGACAATTATGTGCCTTGGGATTGCTCTTGTTGAGGAATATCTTTGTGGAGTTCTCTGTATTTCTTGAATTTGAATGTTGGACTGCCTTGCTAGGCTTGGGAAGTTCTCCTGGATAATATCCTGGAGCATGTTTTCCAGCTTGGATTCATTCTCCCCATCATATTCAGGTACACCAATCAAGCGTAGATTAGGCCTTTTCACATAATTCCATATTTCTTGGAGGCTTTGTTCATTTGTTTTCACTCTTTTATCTTGTCTTTCCTTCTCTTTTTATTTCATTGAGTTGATCGTCAATCTCTGGTATCCTTTCTTCTGCTTGATCGATTTGGCTATTAAAACCAGTGTTTCCTTCAGGTAGTTCTCGTGCTGTTTTTCAACTCCATCAAGTTGTTTATGTTCTTCTCTAAGCTGGTTATTCTAGTTAGCATTTTGTCTAACCTTTTTTCAAGGTTTTTGGTTACTTTGCATTGAGTTAAAATGTGTTCCTTTAGCTCAGAAAAGTTTATTATCCACCTTCTGAAGCCTGTTTCTGTCAATTCGTCACACTCCTTCTCGATCATGTTGTGTTCCCGTGTTGTTGAGGAGTTGTGATCCCTTGAAAGAGCAGAGGTGTTCTGGTCTTTGATGGTTTCATCTTTTTTATGCTGGTTTTTCCCCATCTTTGTGGATTTACCTGGCTGTGGTCTCAGGGAGTTGCTTGATGAGGTTGCTTGTCTGCCTATCAATTATTTGTTTGTTTGTTTGTTTTTTGCTATTGATTTAATGAAGCTTCTTACATATTCTATTTATTAATATCTTGTCAGATAGATAGTTGGCAAATGTTTTTTCCTGTGTTGCGGGTTGTCTCTTCACTTTGCTGTGTGTCCTGTGATGTGCAGCAGCTTTTTAGCTTGATGTGATCCCAGTTGTCTATTTCTGTTTGGCTTGCCTGTGCTTTTGAGGTTTCACATTAAAAAAAGATGGCCGAATAACAACAGCTCTGGAGTGCAGTTACCAGTGAGAACAACATGGAGAGTGAGTGATCACTGCATTTCCAAATGAGTTTTTACTGCCCACAGACCAGGAGCTTCCTGGGCTGAAAAGAGTCACAAGTTTCCAGCACAGCTCTTTCCCATAGCACTGTGGGTCTCCACACAGAAACGCACACAAATCTGGGTGGCCATTTCAACTGGGGCCTGGAATGCCTGTGTTACAGTGCCATCCATTCAACTGAAAAAAAAAGAAGCTGAAACAGGGAGCCAGGCATCTGGCTTGGTGTGTCCCACCCCTACAAAGACCAGCAATCTGAAATGCTCTGGATTGAGAGTTTTGGAGCAAGTGCAACCAGACCCAGGCCAGTCCAGCTTAGTAGGGGGAAGGGCATCAGCCATTACCAAGCCAGTCCACCACTACTGAGGCAGTCCACCATTACTGAGGCAGTCTGCCATTAATGAGGCAGTCCGCCATTACTGAGGCAGTCTGCCATTACTGAGGCAGATCGCCATTACTGAGGCAGCTCCAATTGTACCTCTGTAAGCAAACCACAAGGAAGTTCACACAGCATCTAGGCAAAGCTCATGGCAGTGCAGCAACACCTCTGCTGGCAGACTGTGACTAAACTACCTCCTTGCTGGGCAGGGCATCTCTGAAAAAAGACAGCAGCACATCAGGAACTTATAAATAAAGCCCCACCTTCACAGGACAAAGCACCTGGGAAAAGAGGTGGTTATAAGTTCTGCTGCAGCAGACTTAAACATACCTGCCCAGCAGCTCTGAATGGAACAATGGAGTTCCCAGCTCAGCACTTGAGCTCCTATAAGGGACAGACTGTCTCCTGAAGCAGCTCCATGACCCCTGTATATCCAAAAGGACATCTTATAAAGGAGAGCTCAGCTGACATCTGATGGGTACCCTTCTGGGACAAAGATAACAGAAGAAACTGGCAACAACCCTTACTGTTCTGCAGCTGCTGCAGGTGATCCCCAGGCAAGCAGGGTCTGGATTGGACCTCCAGCAGTCCTACAGCAGAGGGGCCTGACTGTTACAAGGAAAACTTAAAAAACAGAAAGAAATAACATCAACATCAACAAAAAGGATGTCCACTCAGAGACCCCATCTGAAAGTCACCAACTACAAAGACCACAGGTAGATAAATCCGCAAAGATGAGAAGAACCAGTGCAAAAATGATGAAAACACCAAAACCCAGAATGCCTCTTCTCCTCCAAGGAATCACAACTCCTCACCAGCAAGGAAACAAAGGTGGATGGAGAATGAGTCTGATGAACTGACAGAAACAAGCTTCAGAACAACAAAATTCTCTGAGCTAAAAGAACATGTTTTAACCCAATGCAAATAAACTAAGAACCTTGAAAAAAAGTTTGACAAAATGCTAATGAGAATAAACAGCTTAGAGAAGAATATAAATGACTTGATGGAGCTGAAGGACACAACATGAGAACTTTGCAAAACATACAAACGTTTCAATAGCCGAATTGACCAAAGAGAAGAAAGGATATCAGAGATTGAAGGTCAACTCAGTGAAATAAAACGAAAAGGCATGATTAGAGAAAAAAGAGTGAAAAGAAATGAACAAAGCCTCCAAGAAATATGGGATTATTTGAAAAGTCCTAATCTGTGTTTGATAGATATACCTGAATGTGATGGAGAGAATGAATCCAAGCTGGAAAACACTCTTCAGGATGTTATCCAGGAGAACTTCCCCAACCTAGCAAAGCAGGCCAACATTCAAGTCCACAAAATACAGAGAACACCACAAAGATATTCCTCAAGAAGAGCAACCCCAAGGCACATAATCGTCAGATTCACCAGGGTTGAAATGAAGGAAAAAACACTAAGGGCAGCCAGAGAGAAAGGTTGGGTTACCCACAAAGGGAAACTCATCAGACTCACAGCAGATCTCTCAGCAGAAACCCTACAAGCCAGAAGAGAGTGGGGGACAATATTCAACATTCTTAAAAAATAAGAACTTTCAACCTAGAATTTCGTATCCAGCCAACTAACCTTCATAAGCAAAGGAGAAATAAAACCTTTAAAGAAGCAAGCAACTCCTGAGAGATTTTGTCCCCACCAGGTCTGCCTTACAAGAGCTCCTGAAAGAAGCACTAAGCATAGAAAGGAACAACCAATACCAGCCACTCCAAAAAACATACCAAATGGTAAAGACCATCGACCCAACAAAGAAACTGCATCAACTAACAGGCAAAACAACCAGCTGGCATCAAAATGGCAGGATCAAATTCACACATAACAATATTAACCTTAAATGTAAATGGGCTAAATGCCCCAATCAAAAGACACAGACTGGCAAATTAGATAAAAAGTCAAAACCCATTGGTGTGCTATATTCAGGAAACCCATCTCATGTGCAAGGACACACATGGTGACTCAAAATAAAGGGATGGAGGCAGATTTACCAAGCAAATGGAGAGCAAAAAAATGCAAGAGTTGCAATCCTAGTCTCTGAGAAAATATGCTTTAAAGCAACAAAGATCAAAAGAGACAAAGAAGGGCATTACATAATGGTAAAAGAATCAATGCAACAAGAAGAGATAATGATCCTAGATGTATACATACCCAGTACAGGAGCACCCAGATAAATAAAGCAAGTTCTTAATGACCTACAAAGAGACTTAGACTCCCACACAATAATAGTGGGAGACTTTAACACTCCACTATCAATATTAGACAGATCAATAAGACAGAAAATTAACAAGGATATCTAGAACTTGAACTCAGATCTGGACCAAGCAAACTTAGAAGACATCTACAGAACTCTCCACCCCAAATGCACAGAATATACATTCTTCTCAGCACCACATCACACTTCACAGAACTGGAAAAAACCACCTTAAACTTCATAAGGAACCAAAAGAGAGCCCACATAGCCAAGACAATTCTAAGCAAAAAGAACAAAGCTGGAGGTATCATGCTACCTGACCTCAAACTATATTACAAGGCTACAGTTATTGAAACAGCATGGTACTGGTACCAAAACAGAGATTTAGACCAATGGAATAGAACAGAGGCCTCGGAGGCAATCTACATCTACAACCATGTGATCTTTGACAAATCTGACAAAAACAAGCAATGAGGAAAGGATTCCCTGTTTAATAAATGGTGTTGGTAAAACTGACTAGCCATGGGCAGAAAGCAGAAACTGGACCCCTGCCTGACACCTTACACTAAAATTAACTCCAGATGGATTAAAGACTTGAACATAAGACCTAACACCATAAAAACTCTAGAAGAAAACCTAGGGAAAACCATTCAGGTCATAGGCATAGGCAAGGACTTCATGATTAAAACACCAAAAGCATTGGCAACAAAAGACAAAATAGACAAATGGGATCTAATTAAACTCCAGGGCTTCTGTACAGCCAAGGAAATAATCATTAGAGTTAACCAGCAACCAACAGAATGGGAAAAAATTTTTGCAATCTACCTATCTGACAAGGGCTAATATCCAGAATCTACAAAGTAGTAAAACAGATGTACAAGAAACAGAGAAATCCAGTCAAAAGTGGGCAACGGATATGAACAGACATTTTTCAAAAGAAGACATATATGAGACCAACAAGCATATGAGAAAATACTCATCATTACTGATCATTAGTGAAATGCAAATCAAAACCACATTGAGATACCATCTCATGTCAGTTAGAATGGCTATAATTTAAAAATCTGGAGACAACAGATGCTGGAGAGGATGTGGAGAAATAGAAACACTTTTACACTGTTGGTGGGAGTGTAAATTAGTTCAACCATTGTGGAAGACAGTGTGGCGATTCCTCAAGGACTTAGAAATAGAAATTCCATTTGACCCAGAAATCCCATTACTGGGTATATACCCAAAGGATTATAAATCGTTCTATTATAAAGACACATGCACACATATGTTCATTGTGGCACTGTTTACTATAGCAAAGATGTGGAACCGACCCAAATGCTCGTCATTGATAGTCTGGGCAAGGAAAATGTGGCACATATACACTATGGAATACTATGCAGTTATAAATAACAATGAGTTCGTGTCCTTTGTAGGGACATGGATGAATTTGGAAACCATCATTTTCAGCAAACTGACACAAGAATAGAAAATCAAATGCTGCATGTTCTCCCTCATAGGCTAGTTTTGAACAATAAGAACCCATGGACACAAGGAGGAGAGCGTCACACACTGGGGTCTGTTAAGGGGGACTTGGGGAGGGACAGTGGGGAGTGGGGAAATTCGGGAAGGATAACATGGGGAGAAATGCCTAATATAGGTGATGGGGGGATGGAGGCAGCAAACCACATTGCCATGTATGTACCTAAGCATCAATTCTGCATTTTCTGTACATGTACCCCAGAACCTAAAGTACAATATATATATATATTTTTTTTTAAATAGAAAAAAAAAGAATGTTTTAGATTCCCTAAAGTTACTCTTTTGAAGTATAATCAACCTCTGAGTTGCCAACATTCTTATATTGCTTTCACTTTCTTTACCAGCACACTTCAAATTCCAGTTCCTTCATTAGCTAGCCTCAGTTAGAGTATTTATATGTACATTATGAACAATTCCTTGAATCAATGAGGTCTCTTTTCCTTTAAAATCAGACTTTATTTGAGAACTGTCTTTTTGCTAAAATTGCTGTATTTTCCTTCCAGGCGTGTTTCAAATTGTCCTTTATATTTCAAGAACCTCAGTCAGAATGCTTCCTTTAATGTTCAGATAACTTGCTAAATCAAAAGTAATTTCCCCATGTTGCTGTTACATTAACTTAGTAGTACATTCCTTTCACATGAAAATTCGTGTATTCAAGCCTGTTACCCTCACATGACCACAGTTGATGTATTTCCCTAATGAATAAAGTAAAATTACTATATCTCTCTGAAGTTTTGTAAAGTCTTCTCTAGTCTTTAGGACCTGTTAGAATTTCCCTTCCTTTTTGCTAAAGGAAAGAAATTAAATGGGAGGTGGGGGTGGGATGGAAAGAGTGGCCTCTAGTCTCCAGTGATCTACGGCAGGGCTCTATTCCTGACTGTTCCATCTAATCCAATGAGCATTCCAGTATTCCATGAGTACCTCCTATGTGCTGAATTTTGTGTTGAATAGAAAGGATAAATAAGAAATCATTCTCCCAGAAGGCATTGGAGTTAGGTGTGCATTCAAATTCTGATTCTACTGTTCACTAGCAGGTGGCCTGAGTCAGCTGTTTGATCTCTCTGAGTCTTAATTTCCATATCCGAGTATAATTCCTATATAACATAGCTGTTGTCAACATTTTGTATATTTTTTCTATTATACTTTACATAGTATATACACATATCTATATATCACATACACATATTTGTATAAATCTGCAAGTATATACACATATGTATTTATGTGTACATGTATGTGTATATATATATTTCATGTATAATGTTATAAAAGCTGTATTATGTAGGACTCATACATGTATAATATGTAATAGGTGGTCAAATAAGTGTTTGTTCCTTTTGGATAATATTATGACCTACTTGTAATTAGATAACATTTCTTCCTCTTTTTGCCTCCCCAAACACACAAAATGGCTGTTATATGGCCTATTGATTTTCTTAATGGATTAAAATTTACTGTGTTTTAAGTCAAAAATAAAATTTGCCTAGACCAATGTCCCGAAGTATTTCACCAATGCGGTTTTTCTAGTAGTTTCATAGTTTCAACGCTTATATTTAACTCGTAATCAATTTTGATGACTTTTGTGTATGGTGAGACATAGGGGTATAATTTCTTTCTTCTGCATATGGTTATTCAGTTTACCCAGCACAATTCTTTTTTTATTTTTTTAAGAGTCAATGTCTGGCTCTGTCACCCAGACAGGAGTGCAGTGACACAATTACCACTCACAATAGCCTCAAACTGCTGGGCCTAAACAATCCTCCCACCTCATCCTCCCAAACAGCTGGGACTACAGGCATGCACCACCATGACTAGCTTACCATTTATTGAGATTGTCCTTTGGTCATTGTATGTTCTTGGTGCCTTTTTGAAATTGAGTTGGGTATAAATGTGGGAATTTTTATCTGTGTCTTCTCTGGGAGCTACAATCCTGAGCTGTTGTTAATCGTCCATCTTGGATCTCTCCACCCGATGATGAAGTTTTTTCTGTTTCTTAGTTTTCCTTTGGCGGACGCCCCTTTCCTGCAGGGCTGGACCTTCCCGGTTCAGCTGTGCTTACTGTGAAACTCTCAGTCCTCAGCGCTTCATATTGCTGTTCTCCTTGTCGGGATAG